>SSNU01000247.1:0-11445 GCA_012064415.1 Gyrodactylus bullatarudis | reverse complement strand
ATAGCTAGAAAATTGTGCATATTTGCATATGGGTCTATAACTCAGCTTCTAGACGTTGAAATTGAATTTAAAGGCAAGATTCGGAATCAGCATTAAATTTCGCACCAGAAATGCATTCTCTGAAAAAAATCTCCTCAAAAAAAGTTGCCCATAACCACCCGTTTTGAAGGATCTGTTTTTCTGTGACTTTTTTGTTCATGAAAAAGCTTTGGTCTTATTGAATTCATTATATAATTATAATCAATTATATTATATTATATAATTATAATGAATTCAATAAGACCAAAGCTTTTCATGAACAAAAAAGTAACAGAAAAACAGATCCTTCAAAACATGAGCTTTCATACATTTTATTATTATTTATGATAATTATCTTACTAGTTGAATTGAAATTCTATTGAGCCCCACTTCTCAATAGTGTCCAATTTTACACTTAAGGTCTAAAGGAGTTGATTCTCAATCAAAAGTACAGATAATTTTAATCTATAGAGCCTAAGAAAATTCTGAAATTTACACTTGAATTTTACCTTTTTCTTCAATATATTTTATTTGATTTTATTCTTTACGCATCTATTCACCAACTTAGTTAATTTCACTAATTCATTCCTATCAATTTAGTAACACTATTTTTAGGAAAATTCCAAATTATCTTTTTTTCGAATATCCCTGAAACTGAGCACAATTTGTAAATTCTAAGAAGAGGGTCAGAATCCGCGTCGAATTTCGGATCAGGATTCCTTGAGTATCGCCCGATCAAAATAAAAGCGACACAACGTCACAGCTATGAACGATAATCAGATACTTAAATATTATTTAACTACTAATAATGATATTTTTTGTATTTTTGTAATCTACTTTAAAGTAGAGACGTATTCTATTATATTCTGTCAATGTAGAGTCAATCAAAGTAAAGATTCGGTGAACTCTGTCACTCTCAATCTACAGATCAGCAATCAAGATAGTTTATTTAAAATAGATTCAAGAATTTAACAGTGGCATCATCAATTAATAATCCAAACCAGGCATTAGAAATTGAATGGAAAAATCTTCAATTCTTTTTCTTAATTCTCTTAATTCCGATATGATCTCTTGATTGGAAGAGCATGTTTCCTAGAATATAATCTAAAAGTTATTTACTTTGAAGTCCTTCAAAAGTTTTGACTGAGTAATACTCATGACCAACTTTGTTATTTCAATTCCTTCTAGTATGAATTTCCCAATCACTTCAAAATCTTTTTCCTTCAAGTTCCAAGTTTCAAGCCAGTTGGCCTATAAATTTTTTGTAAACAGTTAATGACCTACTTCAATGCATTTGTATCTCCAAGTAATGTGTTCTTGTTTGTGCTAATATTAACAAGAGACAAGACATGTTCTAACCTTGAACCATCAATATTCAATGATTTCAAGTCCAAAATACAAATATGATTATCCGTGCCGTTTGAGAAAACATTGACATTATTCGGTAGGACTGTACTTTCCCGGACACCTTTCCGCAGGGTAGAAGTAGTATATCCGGTATACAAAATGGTATATTGGAGGGAAGAGAGGAAAAATATAACGCTACCCATTATTCTTAGTGAAAATTCACAAAGTTTCCTAGCGTTTTTCAACACATTCTGCTGGTTTTCAGCAAACTCAGGCTGGCATGCTTCTTTTAGAGCAACTGCTAATGCCGCCATTGAATGATTGTGCCTTGCATTCCAGGAAAAACACTTGAGTTGATTTTAGATTCTGTTTCTTTATAATTCTTGTCAAGTTTACGATAGAATATCATCGCGTGTCGAGGAACACGTAATTATTTATGCGTAGTAGTTGTGACTACATCAGCGTATTCGAATGGAGATGGATGAACTCGGCCTGCAACAAGGCCGCTAATATGCGTCATATTAGCAAGTAGATAACAAAAAAACTCGAGTATATGAACTAGTACCTGCGACAAGGCTTGAGCGACACTTTTACTAAAAAAATTTTCAGATGCAATCAGCTCTATGTCTCTGATTTGACGATTCTTTTCTTTCTTGGAGAGAGAATAAACTTCAAAATCAGATTCCTGGCTGGCAAAATGCATTAGGGATTTTACTATTCGTATATGATTCTATGTAGAAAAAATTCTTTATTGAGAAGTTAGTTGATGTTGACACAATCTGTTTAAAATATAATTGTTGGAAATCTCCTACAAACATTGACTTTCTTGGATGTACCCTGACCTTTATAGACAAGTGGTTTAAAAAGCATTCCTTTATGGTTGATATTGTCCCCATGTTAGCAGAAAAAACATCAAATTATATTTCTCAAACAATTAAGTCTATATTTTCAGAATATACTATTCTCAAAGATATTCCAAATGTGTATGTCACCACTGATGGTGCACATAACATGATAAAATCGGCCTCCAATTGCGAACATGTAAAATCAAAACATTTCCACTGTGCGGCTCATAGATTAAACTTGGTTTTGGGCAAAGCCATTAACGAATCAAGATTATGTGAGTTTATACCAACGATAAGCCATAATCGTAAAATGGTATTAGAATATATTAACAAAAATAAGGATACTGTTAACAAATATTTCGATAATGCAAATAAGAATTTTAAGATTCCCACTTCTTATGTGGAGCATCGTTGGAATTTCCTTTCCCCCTTAATAGATTATTTTTTCATTTATTACGATATTATAAGAAAAATAAATAACAAATTAAAGAAGGACAAGATTCCAAATTCATTTTTTGATCTTATTAAAATTATTCATATATATATATAGTTTATTAGATGTAATTTAAAAAAAATCATGTAATATACTTTTATCTTAAATCCTTGACGTTTGGATTGAAAGAATCTATCAATAAAATGATTTCTCACCCTGACAAAATCAAAGATTTTAACGAAATAATCAAGTTTTCTTAAAAATTTTATCGAATTTTATTTTATTGATAAAAAGATTGAGCACAAATTGCTCAGATTATATTCTTTTTTCTGTCCCAGAGAACGTAATATTCTTGACGAGGATAAAGACGAACTTTTTGGAGAATTATATGCCTTTTGTGATATCCCAGTTGATTTGCTTCATGTTTCCAACCCAAATATTTTATTGCAAACTGAAGCCCCGCCCCCAACTAATTAATAACCCCCTTAATTTGAATTTTTATACAAAAAAACTAAAAAAATGTACCTTTCTGTTCGTGGAGGGATTAAAAAAGAATTTTCAACCTACATTGATGATATAACTCCCATGGAAGATTCAAAAGGAGTTCTTGAATGGTGGCGGCCCAATCAAGATAGGTTCCCTCTCCTATCAAGAGTTGCTCGTCGAGTACTATCGATAGAAGTCTCGTCAGTTTTGTGTGAGCAAACATTTAGTCAAGCTAGAGCTATTCTAACGAGCAGAAAATCCCGAATGTCCCCTCAGAAGGCCAGAAAGCTCATACTGCTAAATACCCAGGAGACTTCCATTAATTTGAATATTGAGCCTTCACTCAAAGAACTTCTGAAAAATTTTGAGAAGTTTGTTTAATGCATATAAAATTCGTGTCTAGAGAAGAAAAGAAAATTCCTTGTATCGAAAAGAGTCTGCCAGATGCTCTTAAAGAGTTAGTATAACTTGTTGAATATTTTTGAATGAAATAATTTAATTTCTTTAGTTTTAGTGATTCTGAAGAGGAGTCTGATGGTTTAATAGAAAATTTATCCTCTCCAAATCATGAATCCACAAGGTAAATCATATTGAATTTTATTTTATTATAGGATTGAAGATATCCCCTCAACCTCCTCAAATATTCCTGGGTAATTATATTTTTTTGTCAAATCTAGAGTTATCACAATAAAAAGAATGGTCCCAATCGCTATGAATGGGTAAGTTCACGAATACATTTACAGCTTAAATCTTACATAATGCAAATCATTTTCAGAGATCAAAAAAAGAAGCCCAAAACTGACAATATTCGATTCTTTTTGAATAGATAATTTATTCCTTAATAAATTCCTTTTTGAATTTAATTATCTTCTTTTTTGCGATATTAGAGTGAATCTTAGATTTGAGCTTAATTCTCTGTGCCTTGTATACGTTGCAAGATTCGAAAAGGAAGAATAATATCAAGCAGAATAAATTGTCACCTACTTCGCCAATCGCTCCAAATCCTTTAGATCCTAAATCCAACCCTCAATCTAACACTGGAAATTCCTCAAAGAGACCTTCTCCTTCGCTTCTCATAGCAGGCCCATCTGAAAAAAGAAAGTTTTTTCCAATCATCCCCGAAAATTCTTCTATAGAATGCACGGTCAATCCTCCCCTCAATGTTATCCATATCTCCAGATTTTTTCATCATTACAGAATCCTGGCTCAAACCACGCCATCCTGACTCTGAATTCTACATCCCGAACTACCATAATGTAAAAGCCGATCGTCAAGGTGATGGTGTCATTATTTTTATTCATGATTCCTCCAAACTTATCTCGTTCTCCTTAGATAACCACAGAGCTGATCTACTATCTATTCTTGTTGAATTTAACAAATTTTTATTCTGTACAACCCACCACCTGTAACTCTGCAATCAGAGTGGAAAATAATTAACTTCATCAAGCAAAACTTTCGGTATCTCGCCAGAAAACCATCATTTGTGGTGACTTCAATCAACCAGCATATAGACCTAACGAGCTTGATTCCTCCTCCGACCTCATTGATTTTTGCTTATCGCTTGGCTTAAGATAGGTAACAAAACACCCAACAAAGAAAACTTCCAACAATTTTCTTGACCTACAATTTACTGATTTCACCGAGCTAGATCAACTTAAATCTATTCCTATTAATAGCTCTGATAACAATTTATCTCCAACAACTTTTCTCCTAATCAGACATTGTTCCCTATAACTCCTCTGTAACACATTATGTAACTGACATATCCCATTTTTTATATATGGTTATACCAATCTTAGATTTCCTATTTCATAATAACTCTCTTAACCTAGATTTTCTATGCTTTCTAATAGATCGCGCTAAAAGACCATCCAAAAATTCTATTAATTTAACACAGGCCACATCCCAATCCTTGTTTGAAAACTCAATCCAAAATGATGCCAAATCGAATCCCAAAAGAGCCTGGAAGAAAAATGAACTTCCTATCTCACAGCGAATCCTCTAGATCTATCCCTAAGGAATTCGAACCAGATGCCATCAACGACTATTTCATTAACATCTACTCAAAGTGTGATATTCCACCCCCTGTCTGTACCCTTAATGCTACTCCTCCTATTATGTCCCCTGATCTTATTATTAACACTCTCCTCAATTTAAAATCAAAAAAAAAGAAAAGACCGATTTCTCATATCCGGTAAATGATTACTTTCCCTTCCTCAAATTTTCTTGAGTGAGTTTCGAGAATTGACCAATCAGAATCAAGTACAGCCTGCCCTCAGGGTATATAGGAAAATACTAATTCTAATTTTTCAAATGAGGTTAATCAATTAGAGCTTTTACCTGTATATATTTAACACATAGGGAGTGAAAATTCGTTTTGTAAAGTTTCAACATACGATATACGAATATTATATCTATTTGATTTTTTGGTAATGGTCTAAATCAGTTACAGCGAAAATCCCCCCTGTCTAATCTAGTTTCAGCGTCGAAATGGACCAATCAAAATGAATCAATGATACTCGATGTATTCGTAGGTGTATTCCAGTATTAAATAGGAGGGAGAGGTATAAGTATATTACATTTTTTACCTATTTAACCTGTTACTAAGTTACAAAAACGAATCAAGCCTTAATTACAATTAATTTTAAACAATATGCAATGAGTCAAGCTTTTTCTTTCTAAATACATTGCAATACCTCTTATTTTATATTTATTTTTAAAAGTATATTTTAGGCTTGATTAATTTCTAAATAGACTTGATAGATTATAAAATCAAAATGTGTTCCTATACCTTGAAAATGGGCTTGAGAAGTTTTCCAGCGAATCAAATTCCATCAGGTTCTAAAGAAAGAAGAATAGGAAAAATTGTTTCGTCATTTATTGGTGTGATGAACTTATCGGAGAACGATATTTGGGAGCTATGTAACTCGGAAGAGAAAGCAAGAGAATTTTTCGTAGAGCATAATTTTATAGACATATCACCACCTGTATGCATAGACGGGACTTTTGAAGGCACGATGAAGATGAGTCCCAAACCAAACTTCAAAAGATGCAATAAATGTGGAAAAGGAAGATCTGTTTTAATTAAAATTTAAATTTCAGGAACTTTTCTATTCAAAAAATCTCTAACATTTGATCTTCTAATTCAGTTAATGTACTATTATTGCATTGGTCGCTCTTACCGGGAAATATTACTGAATATAGATATAAGCAGACAGACTTTATCTGATTACTTTTGTATATTTCGGTCTCTATTACTCGAGACATCAATCACCAACGAGAAAATCGGAGGAATAGGCCATGTTGTGGAAATTGATGAAACAAAAATTTCAAGAAGTAAATACAACAGAGGAAGAATACTACGCAATAAATGGATAATTGGAGCCTTCGACAGGGAGACAAGAAAGTAAAATTAAAGATTGTTATAATCAAAATGAAAATATAATTGAAAAGTTTATAACTGATCATATTCATGCTGGCTCTACCTTGATTACAGATGAATGGGCAGGTTATTCTGATCGTACAACTGCTAGTTTTTGGCATCTAACCATAAATCATAGCGAATATTGGTAATACTTTACTTACGTGTCAGCGTAAATTTATAAAAAAATCAACCAATCAGAATTGAGAACAACCTCTCCACGTCTTTCCTATGTTAACTAATGTTTTTTTAATATTTTTTTGTCTGTCTTTTGTTTTTGGTGTTTTTTTTATATTTTGATGAGGGATTATTTCTCCAAAATAAATTTCAACTATGAAAATATGAAAACGGACGAAAATTCTCGAAATTTAACACTCTTGGTTTTCAAATTTTCTATAAATTGAGCTCAACAATTTTGGTTTTAAGTAAAATGTAACATGCAAAATATGATTCAGGGGTCTTAGGGTTTTAAACACACTAAGCCTTGTAGGTTTAATTCTGTTTTCAAACAGTCTTATTTACTTTTGTTTCACTTCGAGGCTTGAAGTAGAAGCCCTTTTTAATTTCAGGCTAGGACTGACAATTTTAAAGTTTTATTCTGCAATCCTCTATTGAGCTTTGTATACTTGTGTAATCGTATCTTTCTATTATAATTGGGTTATTTCTTTTGACAAATCAAAATGGAGTTTTTTCTCAACCTCGATTTATGTTGGACCTGTGGCATATTCATTGATTATTAATCATGGCGTTAACTGAAAATGACATCTGGATTCTATGCCTCAGTGAACAAAATTCCTTCCAGTTTTTCTTGGATAAAAATTTAATATCGATAGATTCATTTCCTTGTCTCCATGACTGTCTAGGTTTATGCAATTTCAACAGACAAAGGTGCATGCGCTGTTCGAACTGTGGCAAAGGACAATCAATATACAGAGGTAAAAAGATTCATTAATTTCATTTTCAAGGCACTTTCATCTTCAAAAAACATTTACCACTATCAAATATCATCAGACTTATGTACTACTTTGCTCAAGGACGAACATACAAAAGTATTTACTTGACGACTAAAATCTCAGAGCGAACAATTAATTTATATTTTGATATGTTTCGTTTGTTCCTTAGGCAAAATGCCTATAATGTGAATAAAATAGGTGGAATTGGCCACATGGTCGAAATGGATGAGACGAAAATATCTAGAAGAAAGCATCACCGTGGCCGAATTCTTAGAGATGAATGGATCCTTGGTGCATACGATAGAGATACTCGCATAGTTAAACTCAGAATCGTAACATCTCGTGATCAACATTCCAATGTGACTGTGGAGCTACATATATCGGTCGTACAATTAGGAAGTTATCAACTAGAGGGAATGATCATCTTAAGAAAGATACAGCGGTGACCAGGCATCTAAGACAAGAAGGGCACGAAGCTTCAATCTCAAACTTTTCAATTTTATACAAAAATGCAGGGGATGACAGTACAGACGTTTGGGTGAAGGAGAAATTCTTCATAAATCTATACAAACCAAACTTAAGTTTTCAATAAAACTATTCTTATAATCTTCAACTACCTTGGCCTATGTGAGCTTTTTCACTTTTCTCTCCACTATTGCTACTTATTGGAGAGTTTTGGTGTTTTTTTAGCTCATTATATTCTGATTTTCTTTGACGTTCACTATTTCTTTCGTAATTTGTAAATTATTATCTTCAATGAATTCTTGACTTATATCATTTTTAAAGTATTGCCACTGATGATGCTTTATGAAATGTATGATTTTAAGTGGATTTTTGGACGTGACAATATTAAACTTACTTACAATGTTCCTAATAATACGATACATGGAAGCATCAATGATTTTTTCAATGAATTCGAGAAAAATTTATTAAAATATTTTGAAAACTATGGACAAAATGAGCTCTTATTCAGAGTTGTGTTTTTCAAGAAAGACACGGATATAATAGATGTATCAAATCATCTTATAAATAACTTCATTTTTCCTAACCAAGATCCCCCAGACGAAATTCATTCGTGTAGCAATGTTAATGACTTCTTAGCTAGATCTCATTCCAGAAGTCATACCCTGTCTGATGAAATAGCCGCATATATCAGTGACCTTGATGAAAATGTTGACAATAGACTCATCTGGTGGAATAGTAAAAGGTTCTCTTATCTGTATCTATCCCGTATAGCCAATTATTTTCTATCAATTCCTGCTACATCTGTACCATCGGAAAGGATGTTCTCTCTCGGGATAATAACAGACTATCGTACTTCTTTAAATCAAGACATCTGTGAAAAAATTATTCTGGCTTCCCATATTGGTCACAATATAACAAGTTTATCAAATTTTATCTCAAATCATCGGTTTGACGAAGAGGAAGAACAGTACGAAATTTTACCATACGTAATTAAAGTTCAAAATTATTTTGTGTTTATCAATAATAATATCAGATTTTTTTAATTTTTAGAACCCAGAGATCGACCAGAGCGATGATGCTGCTATCGATCATCCTGTTCAGTAGTTGTTTGGCTTGGTTAAAAGAGGGGGTCTCTCAATTGTGAAAACGACTTTTCGTATAGATTTTCCAAAAAATTGAAATGAGTTTAAAAAATTAGAAACGGGGTTTAAGTTCTGATAAAACTGCCCCCAGGCAATATTTTGGAATGGAAATTAGGCAGCTGTCTCAAATTTTGATTCTGCATCGAATAGTGTTTAATTCAGTGAGTTAGGATCAAAAATAGTGAACTCTGTTGTTTTAGGAGATATGAATTAGAAATTTATTCTGGTGATATAAGGATAGACATAGATGACATGTTCGAATTTTCAACCCATTTGAACTTGAAATAAGAGAGATAGAAGCACTTAAAGTGGGTTGACTTGGGGAGAAAAAATCTTTAATTCATCTCATTAATAGTAGAGAGGTTAAAATATTTTAGTCAGATCCTCACATTTATATACTTTTTTTAGGAAGTTCACTGTACTTTTCTTTTAACTAACCACATTTTTTGGCCATGGCCTCGCTCATTTGAATCACATTGTTTTTTAAATTTCTACATTGTACGAAACAGAATATTATTCCAAAATTTGAATTTGCATCGATTCTTTAGTGCGTAAAATGATAAAAATAATTTTTCAATTCATTTCATAAAATAAAAAAAATTAATTACGTTAAAAGAATGAACTGTACTTCTAACCTCCCGAATAGGTGGCGTGGGATTATCTCTATAATGAGCCATAAGTAAAAAGCTAAGGTGTTATTCGAAATTGAAGAAAGTGCTTTATTAAGATGCATAAAAAAATTTTTTTTGTTCTATCATGTGTTGAGTTAAGTCCTCTTTAACGTTGGACTCTCTGTGTGAAAATGTACAATTATGTGTGTGTAATCAAATAATTAACTAATTACTATCTTTTTGTGTAGTGTCTTTTAAGGTTTCTTATGTCCAAATTAAGATTACAATTGAAATAAGATAAAATAAACTGGAAATTGAAGGTTATCGCTTGTAGGTCATTTCAATTATTTTGTTTGGAAAAAGGATGTGATACTTGTTTGTGATGGCGTTTAATTGTTTTTGTTGCTTCCCCGATGTCCCTCTTCTCTGTTTCAATAGGTTTCCTTCTGCTACCTAAAATAGGTTTAGGGAGAACTAGGGGTTGAATGAATTTCTTTTATATACATATGTTGGCTTTTTCCTTCTCTATGAGAATAGCTGTTTTGAGAGCTGCGATGCTGTTTTTAAATTTGCATCAATTCTTTAGTGCGTAATGATACAGGTAAAAGCTCTGTAAAGTGAAACGAAGCTCCCAGAGCTCCAAAATTGTTTCTACTATCAGATTCCTAAATTTTACAATATAGCAATGAAATTTTAATGTTGAGAGATGTACGGAGACATCGGTTTTAAGCTGAGTTACCGATGCTAAGTTCATTTCAGAGAAGAAGAAAGAGATGCCATAATTTTCACAAATAAGGGCCTTTATTTCGGGCATACTCATCAGTGTGATACATGCCATATATATAGGGTTATAACAAAAATAGGAAATAGAGATTACTGGTTCTTATTTTTCAATTTTGATTGGCTCAAACCTGTTACCAGGTTGGAGCATCATAATTTGTAATCATTAGGTTGGATAGAATGTCATGTTCGTTAATTGCATTAACTATACTTATTATTTATATTTTAGTAGCGATTATAAAGGTATCATCCATATAACGGTATGTGCTGCTATCTGTACATCTTAGATCCAAGAATGTTTGGTAATTGATATGTTTGTTTTGCATCATAAGCTTCAGCTCATCATTGACTTTCTTCTCGAAAATTTTTGGCATATGATCTTTTAATTTTGTTCTTGTCTTCAGGAACTTGGGGTTGTCATGCAATATAACATTCATTGTGTTGTTGTACTTGTCTTTTTGGAGGATGACCATTGCAGATCCCTTGTCTGGTTTTGTAAGGAGAATATTTTCATTTCTCTTTAACTTCTTCAGGGCTTTGTAGTGTCTAGGTTGGAGGTATTCAAAGTTTGTCTCTTGATTCGAATATTCATTGCAAAAGGTTGCCATCGAAAGCTGAAATCTCTCTCTCGTTTCTTCATCTTTCCTGAAAAATTGGTCCGTTCTGTCGTTTCAACTCGTTTGTACCCATGAAAGTAAAACGAGGACTAGTGACAGCTCTCGCGAAAAGAACCCGAAGGAGAGTCTCAGAATCAACCTGGGAAAACGAGATGGAAAAACTGATCTGTATATTCCTCAACAACGACTACCCAATCGAGCTGATCAACGATAGGCTCTCTCAGATGTACACCCCTAGGAAAAAGCCCAAAGAGAATGAAGGTGGAACTGTCTACATGAACCTACCTTTCAAAGGGGATAAGACATCAACACTAATTCAAAGAAAGA
>SSNU01000085.1:58167-94315 GCA_012064415.1 Gyrodactylus bullatarudis | reverse complement strand
AGAGAGCTAATCAGATCAATTTTTAATTTTCTTTGTTTTTTTTGTACTATATATCTGGCATGTAAGAGGCTGATGAGTATGCCTGAAATAAAGCGCTTATTCCTCACACTTTCGGCATCCTTTTTCATTTATAATTGTAGATATGAGATCAGCATCTCTCAGACAAAAGATCAAATGCAAATCATAACAATTAATTTTCTGGGACTTTTAGGGTTAATTTGATGCAATTTGTCAAAAGGAAATTAGACTCACGATGAATTGAAGGACAACTTCCTTATTCTTTTTGTTCAAGTGTTCCCTCTTCCAGTTTGGACAATTTTCAGGAATCGAATGAATATTCGGAATCATTGAAAGGCAATCTTGATTTAAGACAGAGAAAATTACATTCAATCAAGGTCAAGGAGGATGAGAATGATCGTCTTACCGATTCGTTTTGATTTTAAAAAGAAGATTTGCTCATCACTCAAGTTTAATTCAATAAAGCCAGCATTCTTATCTTGATTATGGTTTGTTGTACTTTTCAAGGGCTTTCGTTGATATTGTATTGAATTCTCTAAAGGTAGAAAGACATTAGTAAATATAAACATGAAAGATTGAATATGAATACAGATCAAGATCCTCAATTAAGTTTCCTAATTGTAGTTGTTCTTGAATATGGAAATTACATTTTGGTATATTTCTTTTATCTCATATTTGAAAAAGAAAGTTGTGAATTGAAAATCTTTCACTTTGGATTGATCGATAAAACCTCTAATTTTGAGCATTTTCTAGTACTGATGTCATGTTTTGATAGCAAAATTTTCTCGGCTATCAGAAAACTCAGAGAAGAAAGGATGATATCGGCTAATTCATATCCAAAATAGCAATTTATCCTACAAATTACATAGTTCTCATGGTCCAGCTTAATGCTCACGTTAGCTATTACTAAACACGGATGACAATCTTATTTAAGGGAAGTAATCGTGTTTGAAAATAATGTTTGGAGCCTAAAATCTAATTTGTGAAAAATACAGATGTGTAGCACCTTGAGAATCGGTATAACAAGTTTCAAGCTAGAGCCTTATAGAGACATTAGAAGAATGAAAAATTTACCTGGGAGAATGGTAAACCCGCTTTTATCAATTAAAGAGAAAAGTTTCGAGCATTGAGCTGAAAATGTTTATTGATTCGAAAAAGGGTGGAGGATCTAATGTTTGGGAGTATAATTTCGATTTCTTGATTATTTTTATAACTTGAAAATCAATAAAATATCGATACAATTCGAAATTCCTGGAAAACGGTTGATCTGTCGTAATTTCGGTCTTAATAAAATTCTTTTAATCAGTCGCCCATTTTGAGATCAATAAACTTTTCTCATTGAAAATTAGGCGTCAACCCGAAAGTTGAATAATGCGTATTATTTTTCTTAAAAAACCAATTAAACTAGCTTGTTTAAAATTAACTTGGGATAAAAATGATCTCTTTTAGATATCTAAGCTTGATAAAATTCTTTTCAATATTTTCGCCATTTGAATCAAAATAAGAAAGTATAAAAATAATAAGGGAACTAATCTTTTGTTAAAGAATTTCGGAAGCGTTTTTCTCATTCATGGAAGTAACAGATTTAAACTTGAAATTTTTAAGTACAAGAATTAATTATGGATTTAAAAAAAGAAACATCGCCAAAGAACATTTTCTTGGCGAAATAAGAGATGAGGAAGCCAACTATTGAAACCACTATTACCGTTTTATATCACTTTTTAACGGAAGAAAAAGAGTTCTGATTTGCTTTTAATTTATGAAAAAAACTGGAATTTGCTATTTTCAGACTATGCAAAATGACCAAAAATTGATAATTTCGACTCATAATCAACAAATGTATAAGATCTTGCAGGCATATTCGTTAGAGCTATGCAATGTTAATTTAATGCAGTTTTAACCTACAAATATGGATAAGAAAAAAGAGGAAAGATGAAAAAGCATTTTCCACATAAAGTCATAAAAATTTACGAATTCTTAAAGAATTCAGAAGGTTTTTCGGGTATTTTTGAAGGGAAAAGTTATCTGAGATTTTTTGGGATTTATTAATTAAATTTGGTTGATATGAAGTTGGGAATCTATGATTTTTACAAAAATTTAACAAAATTCGGATAAGTTTTCCATCTGATTAACGATTGTCGATATAACAGAAAATGATCTCTCTATTCGCTGTTAAATTAAAAAGATCAAATTCTTGGTTGAAAAAAAGTATTATTTTATGACTTGATAAAAATAAATAGTAAGATTCTATAAGAGATTCAAGCAAAAAATTGAATGCATTTCTGTGAGTTTTAGAATCTTGATTTTTACCAGCTAAAGTATGCTTTTTAAGATTTTCTTGGGGACCCTATTCATCTCATGTACAATTCCATAGACATCATGGAACAACGAATTTCAACATAATGTTACTTTTCATGATAGGTTCGGTGTAATAATCAAGATAAGTATTCTTGTGATTACCTAGTATGAGCTTATTAAGAATTGAGTGATGATTGAATAATAATTATAATTCAGGATTCTTAAACTTGAGTATGTCGTAATAAATAAGGCTTTTTACGACAAAGATTTCAATACAGAATAATTCATTTTAAAATTCACTAAATTACTATAGTGACACATGAATAATGATAAAAGTTAAAAAACCAGGTCAAATGATCATTTGAAGAAGGATACATAGGTGACCAGACACATCAAACAGGAGAACCACGAAGCTTCAATTTCCAATTTCTTAATTTTGTATAAAAATGCGGGTGATGACAGCACGGATTTGTGGGTGAAGGAGAAATTCTTCATCAATCACTTTAAACCAAATCTGTGTGTTTTCTTCTTTAACTACTACAAATATTATTTTAAGCGGATTTTCGGACGTTTTTGAAAAATTAAGTAATTCATATCATCGTAAAAATTACTATAGAACATAGCTATTAATTAGGTGATAGTACACTTTGATGAATTATTTTCTAAGAAAAATTGGCTGGTTTAGTTTTTTATTAATGGCGATATGTAAAATTTCAAAAGGATAACTTACTCTTCCCCACTGATTTGACAATGTTATCATTAATGTCTCTTATGGATGAAGAATCTTCCTCTGATTTTGAAGGACTGTTATTTTGATGTCTGAAAAAGTATGTGGATCATAGAGGGAAGTTATGAAGGCAAATTGAAAGACCTACTTTTCTTGGACGGATTCTGTTTGATAATCAGGAGAAAATTCACTGTGTTTTTTTTGAGTCTAGGGAGGAATTGACATTCAAAATTTAGTCAGAATAGAATTATAAAATTCCAATATTCTCTTCTAAGTTTGAGTTTCATCAAGAATTTTAACACTGGTGGAGAAGAGTCATGGTCATATAAAAATATCATGTAAAATTTAAATCACGAATCTAGTAATTAAAAATAATTGGCTTTCTGGGAAATGAGATTGGGCTTAAACAAAATTTTCGAAATTTTGAAAAAAACCTCTCAAACTTTAGCAATAAGATTTTTGGATTAATTCGAAAAATCACCCCGAAGGAATTTTTTTTTCAAAATTCACCCCAATGAATATTTCAACTCTTTACCTCGAGTCAATTATTCTCATTTCAAAATTCTTCTCTTATTGAATGGTGTAACTTGAAAGATTCAAATTCTTTATGCAATCTACATGAGTTTCAGAAAGATTGAAAGTGAACATTCTCCTTATATAGAACCTTTGATGGAAAATACCAGGGTTCTTATAAATTTTTGCTATCCTTAAAGAAGATTCATTTCTTTTTTCTCAAGATCGAAATAGTGAAATAAGAAGAATTGTTAATAAGAGTTGTTTTTAAAAAGTATGCCCCATATGAATACAAAATAATCTCCTTGAAAGCAGCTTACTCGGAGATTATCATGCTCCATGACGTCGAAAATTTGATGAAGTCGAAACTTGAAGGTTAAATATATGAAAGACCATGCAAAAGCCGTAAAATATCAAGCGCTGAAAAGAAGGGTAGAGAAATTACCAAATTAAATTATTTCTTATTATTTAACCCTTGCACTGGAAATGCTTGATTTAACATATAAAAAATTTTTTGGGGTGAATATTGGAAAAAAATTTTCTCGGGGTGATTTTTGGAATTAACCCAAGATTTTTAAAAGAATTTGAGTAATGAATTCTATACCATCTGAAACAAGAATAAATTTTGAATGTTGTGGTTGTATTTGTATTTATTCTTAAAGAATATTTGATTGTTAAAGAGATAAGTAGAAAATAAAATTTTTCTTAACTTTGATTTTTGAAAAAAAGAGTATTTCTAGCTGGAAAAATCTGCTATATGTAGGATTCAAAATTTTGATTAGGAATTTTACTCTTAATGAACTAACTAGTTTTTTACAATATATTTAAAAAAATGGCTCTTTGATACTAATCTTGAATACGATTGGTCGGCTAAGGGAGGGTTCAAAGAGGTTTAAATTTATACTATAAAAATAGAGATCTAGTTTGATAGGTAAAAAATTCACGAGCCTGTATTTGTTTGAAGAAAAAGGGTAAGCCAGGTAGATAAAATTTTATTTTTGTGAGTTATAATAATCCAAAACAAGCTTGGTTAAATAAAATTACTTTGTTTGCAATTAAAATACTGTGGGCATGGGCTTCTAATGGAAGGTACCAATTGCACTCTTGCCATGTATTGCTGTACTGAATTGATGTGAAATAACTGATTTTTTCCAATACCAAACTCTTCAGGAAATCATTTTCCAAAACATCAATATATTTTTGAGTAACTTCAATTCTTTTATGCAAAAAATGAACAATATTCAACAGGCAAAATATTTTGGCAGCTTCTAATGAAACTTGGCACCCGAAAAATTTATCCAAAACATCACCCAAAGAAAGATCTTTTGGTATATATCGGTGACATCCTCTACAAAGTTTGAGGAATTCTTTATAACAAGAAACAAGTTTTTCGAGCTTTTGATTTTTACTAACATCCACTGAATGTCCAGCATGCATATTTATAAGTATGAGAAGAAGATTACCACGCTGATTGAAAGGAAAGTGGCTAACTAGTGACAGGAAAGATGCATCTTTTTGAGGAATAGTGTACTTGTAATCGAAGTGTACAGTTTTTACTATTGGAATCATATCTCTAACATCTTCATCCTTAAATGACCTATGAAGCAAGAGTAAACTATCTTCTTTAACTTTCTTTTTCTTTTCATTCTTTTCATCATTCTGTTGTGGAACATTCTTGGATTGATTAGGTTTAAATTTACGAGCTACCGGCACTGGTTTAGGAGGTTTGGCGGATTTAGTTTTTGTCATAATATTTTTTGCCAAACCTCCAACCATCTCTTCTTGGTTTAATTCAAGCAACACGGGAAGTTTTCTTGGTGCTTTTTCAATTTTTCTAATATCCATTTCCGGTTTTTGGATTTCTTGACAATCATTGTAATTATATTGGTCTGAACCCGCTTGCGTGGAGATTTCATACTTTGGTTCCATTGATGAATTTCGTTCCTTCTGATCATCATAATTTCCTGGATTTCCGCCATTACTTCTATAAATTTTTTGATTTGAAATTTTATCTATTTCATTCTGATCTTCCCTAAGCACATACTGATTTCCACCTGAAAAATCTTTATAAGGGTTAACTGGTTCAGAACCCTCTTTCGAATTTTCTTCATCACAATTTTCGTCTTCATCATTTTCATTGACACCAGAAAATTCAGAAGATAATTTAGGTATTTTATGTTCCTTAATAAAATCCTTCAATGTAATTCTTTCAGCAGACTCTTTATCTACTGATAAACTTAAATAATTTTCTTCTTCATTTCCACTCTGTAATTCTTTGAGATCTCTTGATTGACTTGTGAATAATTTACAATCAAATTTCCTATGAGTGCCAATGTAAAGAGGAGACTCTTTATCAGAAGGTTTTTTTCCAAAGTTTTCATCTTTTTTTGTTGAGAACTTGGATATCAATTCATGAATATTCTGAGTATGAAGAGCTAAAATATCGCCTTGATGTTCTCTTGATATATTTTCACAATCATATGGGCTAGTTGAATCAGATTTATCCATTGCACGTGAATAACGATAATATCAATATCAATAGTTAAGTATACATTGACTTAATTTTAAATTGCGTATTTTTGATTAAAAACAAAATTTAATATCAAAATATTTTTCATGTCTCAAACTTTAAAGATTAAAGGGAATTTTTTTAACGTTAAGATGAACATATTTTAATCTTTAAGATGCTCAAAAACATTAGTTTTGAGCTGAGCCATCGTGGTCATGTTTTAAGAAAATAAATAAGGCCTTATTTTCTTTAAATACATTTTACGTTTCCAAAATTATACAATAAAGAAAGAAAAATATTTTTTGATGCTTCCATAAGAATCTTAAAGCTCTGTAAACATCATTTTAAAAAGCTAGATTTAAAATTTTTGACTTTCTGATATGTATGAATCCCATGTTCCCAAAAATCTTACCTAGTATACAACAGATATAAATATTGAATCTTGAGAAAACTGATAGAACTTACTATTATCACAGATTTAAGATTTTTACTTTTATTCTGAATTTCTTTGATGAAATCATTTGTCATGGGTGGAAGATAGTCACTAGTCTTGACAACAGCAGGTTCAGTTTTTTTTGTATCAAAAATTCTTGTCTTAGTAGATGACCGAAATGGAGAATCGGAATTTAATTTGGAAATAGGATTATTCTTTTTGTTCAAATCTTGTTCGTATTCTCTGATTGAAGATTCGTAACCTCTATCCACAGACATGGGTAAGTCTTCATATACTGATTCATTTTTGATATCAAATGTATAAAACGAATCATCCGATGGTGGAGGTAGAGTGAAATCTTGATTCGAATGCATCAGAGTATCCTGAAACGATTTTGAAGACTTTGACAGAGTTGAATCCTTACGGACTGGAATTAGAGGAGCAATCTTTCTCTGGTTGCATTTATCCTAGAAAACATAGATTAATGAATATCAATAACACAGTATAACCAGTTTCAAATAGAATAAAATTTTAGCGACTCAAACACCAGATATACGAAAAAAAGGAATTTCCCACTTGACTTCCTTCAACAATTTTCTGCTATTTGAGTTCAAAGTTTAGAATTTTGAAAGTAAAACCAAAAATCTTCAGCTTTTAGGTTAATTTACTACCAGAAATCTCATATTGGAGGGTTGGTGCGGAATTTCTCAAACTATCATTTATAGTAAAAGTCTTACGATAAAATATTTTTTTTAATATCAAAAAGTAAATATAAAGTTCTATACGAAAATAATTTTCCTCTTTTCCAATGATTGGTAGATGTTGGTCTGGTAAATTTCTTCGATAAATCCATTAAAAAGCTTATCTTTATATAGATAATTAACAAGATTCTTTACTGAATCATCAAAAAAACTATGGAATTCGTGCAAGCATTCTAAGGACAATATCATTCCTTCAGGAAAAAATTCATAAACAAGATAGATATTATCGAGATGAAAATTTGAAATTCAAAACATCAGACATGAATAGTCCCCATAAAAAGAAGCAATTCATTAATCATTGAGTGCCGATTGGCTCTCCTTTTTTTATTTCTAAGGATTCTCTCTGTGCGTATTTTATGGGGTACAAATAAGAAGGGAGTTCGATTTTATTGGTCTGTCTGGAATGTGAAAATTCAATATTAAAAGGAGCTAATTAAGATGCAGTAAAAATCAATGTGAAAAACAAATTATCTTTCCCTGGAGCCAAAGGAATGAATATTGAAGCAAAAAAATTCTGTCAGTTTGTTGTTTTTATGACTCATTTATCGAAGGAGCTTTCAATTATCGTTAGAATTATTCAGCTTCAATAAAGTCAAAAGAATCCTTATGGTTGGATTAAAATTGGCTGTAATTTTATTCATTTGGTCTAATAAGTAAGAGAGTTTATTACAGAAAATTATTTTCAGAGAAATTAGATAATAAATATGATTAAATGTAAGTTCATCATATGAATGTTTGCTCAAGTAACACAATGAGCCCAACAACTATTCGAGACTATAAGAAATAAAGCCAGGTAAGAAGAAGAGCAAACAAAATTTTGGTCAAAAGTTGTGAAATAAAACTTTATAGACCTATAAATTTCTCAGTTAGTTAATTGAGTTTTGAAGTCTGCAAGAAACCTGTTTGTTTGATTGATGAATAGCTGAATCACCCACCTAGTTGGAATCATAGGTTTTAATAGAAATTCTATCGTTCGTAACTTTTTAGGCGTAA
The DNA here is from genome assembly GCA_012064415.1 of Gyrodactylus bullatarudis. Classification (NCBI taxonomy): domain Eukaryota; kingdom Metazoa; phylum Platyhelminthes; class Monogenea; order Gyrodactylidea; family Gyrodactylidae; genus Gyrodactylus; species Gyrodactylus bullatarudis. The sequence goes on along the minus strand of SSNU01000085.1, from coordinate 86,063 downwards.
CTTGTGACTATCACGGAAAATGGTTACTGGCATTGATGAATAACAGGTGAAAATATTAGGATCCGTTAGAAGAAATGAGTATTTAGAGATAGAAAAATATATTCGAAAAGCAGCGTAAAAGATTAGAAAAATAGATATCAGAATATTCTGCCAACGAATAGGAAGCTGATCGATCCTACCAGCGTAAAATTCTTGACTTTTTAAATCGAGGCTATTTTCGATTTTTATCGAGCAGATTTTTTACCCTTTGGAAAGCGTTGCATAGACTAGAATAGAGAGTTTTCTATGACATCTCATTTTGAAAAAAAGTGAACATCTTGTTAGAATGAAATCCCTCCGAACTTTGGGAATTTTTCCTTCAATTTTGCAGAAATTCACTTTAAAGAGTCCAGGAATCTTTGAGAAGTGACTGTTTGATCATAATCCATTAGTTGATAGCAGATCACTCCTTTTCTTTCCAAAAAAACTGTAAGCTTCACTTTGTTTGATAACCTGTTAGGAGAGTGTCAATCCTGAAGATTGATCTATTTTCTATCTTTTGGAGCGATATTCTTCAGAAATTTTTCATAACTACCTCTGTGAGACAGTCTTCTACGCGTTTCTTATTATGTGATTCATTGAGTTCTCTCCTCTCAGAAAACGTAGAATATAGAGTTTAGTATTCGTTGGTTAGTTTCTTCAGTCATTGTGAGAGGAAAAATACGGAAAAATTGTTAAAATATAAAGATGAATTTCCAATAGTCTTGTTGGTCAACAGCTGTTAATCTCTTTCATTATGTAATGGCAAGAGATTAAGGCATTACATCATCATTTAAATTACATACACTTATAAAATTTGAGGTATATGATGATGATGATAATAATAGTACTAAAAGATAACAAAAACATTATAATGTAGTTGTACTCTTTGTCGTTTCAAGATATCCACAACTGTATGTTTTGCTATGTGTATGTTTTAAATACATCTCACTTTAATAAAAAAGATGGTTTCCATCGATCTAGTGCACTAAATGCAAAACCCCAGAGGCCTTAGTTTGTACTTAAAAGTTGTATTTTCATTCAGTGAGATTTGTAGAATATTTACCTTAGGGGGCCCTTATTTATTCTTGAAAAATAAGATTTTTGATGGAAAATACTGTTCAACTTGATTAAGTTATTCGTCTATTCTATCCTATGGTGAGAGATACAGGATTATTATTATTTTGGATTAAATCACTCAAGAATTCTTACATGAATGACTCAAATACACATTCAAAGCTATTCTAATAGTTGTTATATCACAAAACTCTAGTTTCATCATAAATGCACTCCTAGAATAAGGTTTTTTTGTTGAGAAATTGAAACTTGCAAAATAACACTCAAGTCTAGAAATAGAAATGTATAAAATTATAGACAAATAGATTTTCAAAATGAAGCTATTCATTCAGGCCGGGTTAGCGTGTTACAATAAAATTGTTTTGTACAAAAACTAGAGATAAAATTCATTAAATAAATATCAAATTAACAAGTGAAAGTGTATCAAGTTACCACAAGGAAATAATAATATTTTATTTAGACAAGAATAACAAAAGGTTTGATCAAAATCGATCTTGAGACAAAATTCATTTTCTTCCATAGTCGTCACAATTATATATAAAAAATAAACTAGCAAAGCCAGAAAAAAGCAATGATAAATGCAAATGAAAGCTCTTCTTTTTTCTCTTTATGAGTAACCCCACCTCACAGTCAGAAGAAGAGACGGATAAATGGATAGAAAGACTTGTTGGATATTCATATGAATCATTTTGAAATGCGTACGTTAATGTAAATAAATGTACATGCATTCAGAGATATCGGAGAGAGATGTTCTTGTAGAAATTTTTGTATTGTTAAAAATATATAGGAGTAAATTTATAATTTATTTGTATTAATCATTTGTCTGGGATTAACCCCACCAACCCGATAGTATTTCTATTTCGTTATTTACAAACAAAATGTACAATGAATAATGCACAAGTATGGAAGTAAGAGGTAATGAAATACGATTTTAGGACGTAAATTGAGAAAATCGTAGACATTAAAATCAATGTTTACAGAGAGGGAAAAAGTTCAAGTTACATACGTCACAAGTCTAGGGAGAAAGGATGAAAATGTGCTTCAAATTAGGAGGGGAAAACATATTTTTCAAAGATTCCCCTCAGCTATTTTTTGAAAATATGGTTTTAATTTTGGAACGATAATCTCTTAAAGTGTGAGATTATTCTATGCTAACAAATTTCATTTTCTTTTGAGAGTGAAATCATGAAAAAGAACTTATAATAAAAGAAGAATTACAGGAAAAAACATTTAGCTAAGATCCAAGTCTTCAGTTTTTTAATGATAAATACCAATAATATTAGAAATTTCGACATGAATTGATTAGTTTAGTGAGACACTTTTTTTCTGAAGAATTCCAGATTGCAAAATTAATATTAAATTCAAAATTCCGTCATGATAATGTTGAGGATTAAATTACGCATTGTATGCTTAAACGAAAGAAATCGATGGATAAATATTTTTCGAATATTTTTGTCTTGATTTTATTAATTAATTGATATATATTACCTAGGCGTGAAATCAAATCGGAAGTAAAGAAACTCTAGTGTTTACAAACATGAAAGAATGGCCAAATTACTCAAGCAATGAGTCAAACAATAAAAAAATCAATGAAATTTTGAAAATGATGAGTCAAGTATTGAATGAAATTTGTAAAATTACAATACAATAAACGTGGTTGGATAGATAGCTGATTTCCGTATAGCTGATAATAAAAAAATAGGGACTAATGAAAAGGGAATAATGTAAACAAGTCATGATTACAAATTATGGGTTAGTCATTAAATATCATGCAGTATTTTAAAAGACAATAGGTATAAACAATGATACAAGTATTGATTTTTATCTCAATGAATTCAAACCAAAGGATATAGAACTCTTTCTAATGAAAAAAAGAGGATGCCATATATTTGATTTTTTTCATATATTAGTCATTATAATCCTCGGAAAGATACGCATAAAGTTTATTTATCTTTTGATTAGATCAGATATAAAAGAAAGAATTAAATCACGCAAAAATTAATGATTCATTGTAGTAATTTTACAGAAATTATAAGAACGACAAAAGTGAATTATTTAAAAAGGGCCATAGAATTGCCAAATAATATATTAGTTTAACGCGCTGGATCATTTTAACCATTATTCATTTAAGTCTTGAAAAAATTCGTTTATCACTCATTCGAAAGAAAAATCTATTAGCTTATTAGGATCTTGGCTTAATCATTATCTGTTAGATGGTCTTTTTGAAATAAAAAGATTTTTTCACCATCTAAGTATAAGAGAATACTTTTTTCATGACTCGCATTGAATCTATCATTAGAGTTCATGCGATTGCATATAGTTATCTTACTTTTCATATATGACCCCGGGAAATAGGTCATCAAAAAGAGGTTTTAAACAAAAATTAATTTTTTTAGTGTAGCGGGTATTTGATAAATGATAGAGATCTTTGCGTATTCTTGAAGATTAATAATTTCCTATCAAATGGGGAGAGAGGTAAACGAAGTATGTTATCTTGAATAACCCGTTGGGAAATTAACGGATAAAAGGTACTCTATTTCAGAGAGAAAATAAGCCTCAAAGAGAATAGGAAAAACGGATGAACTTAGCCAGTTAGATGTACTGTTTCAAAGTTAAACAAAAAAGGGGTGAAATTGCGCCCAATTCTAACCATAAAACGAAAGAAAAAGGCAATGGAACAATAGAACTGTTTCATTTTTATGATTTTTCATGTACTTGAGGTAACCAGGGAGAGAGAAACCTTAAGGAAATCCGCAACAATTTGTAATCAAGATTAAAAAATTGGGCTGGATTTTGAAGAAAATTAATTTATTACCTATTTCTATAGTGTAGTATGTTCTTTGTAATATTTCCTCATTGCTGAGGTCATTTTCCATACTTCAAATCAAGATCAGCAAAACTATACAGGGTGAAGCAATGTCAATCAGGAAGGAGAGAATCGTTTTTCTTGAAAGTTAGTTGTACTGCAATAGTAGGAATGATTGAAACTGGAAGAGATTTTGAGACATTATTTGCCTTATTTCCTCAAAAATATTTTGGGGGCGCTGACTAATGGTCATGCTGGTAGTTAGAACGACGAAAGAGGTTAGGTGAATAAAAGCTTTTATTTTCGTCGGCTCTCTTCAGACCTTACACCGACTTGAGCATTTTATATATATATATTACAAGAACATGAAAGGGGCTGTCTTGACCAATAGCAATTATTCATTTGTTTCGGACTAATAGGGATTCTGTTCGTGTTTTTGACCAATGGGATCGGCTTCTTCACTGTTTGTTTGCTGTGAAGAATTTGTGGATTTGCTGGGTACCCGTTGCTGCCTTCGTCCCCCGTTTTCTCCTCGCTTTGGGTTGTTGGGGTGATGTCGATGCGTTTCGTTTTCGAGTGGGAGTAGAGGCTTGCATTTCCGGTTGAGAAAAGAATCTTTTTCGATCATTGGATGTTGCTGGGGGAGGGGCTTGTGTGACGTGGCAGCCTGTGGAGGGTAGGTTATCAACTAATGTTGAGGTTTGAGTTTCTGTTGCCATCGAGGTTGCCATGTCTGGGATTGGAGTTGAGTGTTGGATTTTGGTGGAGTTGTTGGGTGGGACCTTGATCATATCGCTTTGGGCTGTGAATTGAGTCGAGCAGAGCAAGGGTGTGAAAGTCTGATCAACACCCACTCGGGGAGGTTTTGAGTGGGATTCTGGTGTTGTGGGAATGGTCGTCAATTGATCATCAACTGGGCGTTGCGTTGAGGCTATTAGGGGTCTCAATGTGGAATCGTTCAATGTTTTGTCGTCAGGATGGGTGGAGGAACCGGGTTTATTCTTGGAGAGAGATTTATCAACTAATGTTGAGGTAGGTGTTGTATGAGCCAAGGATAAACCTGAAGGGATTTTTGTGTCTGAGTTTGCAGTCAGTTTTGAGACCTTCTTGATGATATTATGGGCTTTGTGGTAATTCGTGCCAGTGAATCCTAGTTGTCTCCCCAGGAGTTTTTGAGCACAGAGCGCTGGTTTCTCTTCGTTGACAAGTTTGGCCTCAGCCATTTCCAGGATCGTTTTTGATTTTTCTTTACTGAATTTCGGGTCCGCCATATATCTGATTTTGAAGTTCTCAAGGCCTGCTGGATGGTGTGTTTCCCTCAGGTGTTCTTGTATTGAAGAGGTCTTATTGTTCGCTGTTAGGTGTTCTTTGCCCCTTTCGCCAATGGTACGCGTCGTCATTCCGATGTAGGATAGGCCACAGGAGCACTTGAACTCGTAGACGACGTTTCTCCTATTGAGCCAGTGTACTCGGTCCTTATTTCGATCGTTCAGTAGCTTGGTGGTTTTCGAGGTGTGACGGATTTGGTACCCGGGAAACGTGTCCGCTGTGATTTTGCTTAGTTTGTTTCTGAGTATTGTATTGGGCACGTCACCTTTGAACGGTAAGGATAGGATTAGAGCCTTCTTTTCATCTGTTGCTGTAATGTCTTTTTCTTTGATCCTTGCATGTTTTCGGATGAATTCTTTTGGGAATCCGCTGGACTGGAATAATTCAGTTGTGCGTTTCCTTTCGTCGTCTTGTAAGTGGGTTGACACAACTCGTTTGATCCTTAGGAACTCGGATCTCACTAGGGATCTTTTTGTCGCTGTGGGGTTGAAGCTGGTGAAGGGCATGTACTGGGTAGGGATCCCTGGTTTACGGTGTAAACTTGAGCTAAAGGTTTTCGTGGTTGTGCATTTTTGAATTTTGGCGTCAAGAAAACTGAGACTGTTGTCCTTTTCTACTTCCATGGTGAATTTCAACCTGGGGTGCATTGAGTTTAGTTCAGCTAGGATAGCGTCAGGGTCTTGGTCTTCTTTCAGCATGAGGAAGGTATCGTCAACGTATCGGATGTATAGGTAACACTCGTTGATGATTTTTGCCATTTTCGTGGTTTCAAGGCTCGCGAGGAAGATGTCTGCAAGGATTGGGCCGAGGGGGGTTCCCATTGCTACTCCATCTATTTGTCGGAAGTAGGAGCCATTGAATCTGAAATCAATGTTCTGGACTGTCATATGGATCAAGGAGCATAGAACTTTTGGAGGTATTTTGTTCGTTGCCTCGGGGTCGGTTTCTATGAGGTCTGGGTGTTCCGTTAGTTTGTCCTGTATGAATTGAACTGTTTCTCTAAGTGGGACGTTGGTGAAGAGGGAGGTCACGTCTAACGAGACCATCTGCCCCTCGAACGGGTTCTTGTTTCGGAGTCTGGAAATGAAATCAGAGGCATTAATTACAGAGTGAGGGCATAAAAAGTCTCTCAGGGGTTTGAGAGCATCTGCAAGCCATTGAACTAATCCGTGCTGGGGACTGGGAGTCATGTCAAGGATTGGTCTGAATTTCAGGTCATCGGTTCCTTTGTGGATTTTTGGGAGTAGGTAGAGTAAACAGGGTCCGGGTCCTTTTGGGCGGAGGTTACGGGCTGTCCTGGAGGAAATGATTTGCTTTTCCGAAAGCGAGTCGATCTTCTTGTTTACTGATACGAAGAAATTCTTGGCCCTCTTGTCAACTTCGCTACTGTTCGTTTGTCTAAACATTTTTGGGTCAGAGATTAGCTCTCTGCCTTTGCGTTGGTATTCTTCCGCATTGACAATTGCTATTCCAGTACCTTTGAGATTTGAAGGAAGGAATTTGATATGGGAAATTTTCCAGATGAAAATAATCATAACCATCTAGTCCGTTCACAGCCCTGTGTTAATCTTTTGAATCTCAGTAGAAAAGATAGATAAATAATTTTTCAAAATTTTATAATCCATGTAGAGATATTTTTCTCATCTCTTTTTAGTTGCAATAAGCGTCAAGATATTCAGGTAAGCCATAGATTGATTATGGCCAATTTTTGCTTAGTCATAAGTAGGGTACGCAAAAATACTATTTTAGCTAATTTTGTAGTCAAGCTTGAGTTCATATCATTTGATTAAAAACATAAAATCCTCAGGTCTTTCTTCAAAATATAAAACTTACTTCAAGGCTATCAAGAAATTAATTTAACTCAAGATTTGGCAAGCATAAAACATGAGATTGCAGACAATAATAATAGAATATGAATCAGCTCAACTTTGATCACAGTCGGAACCGAAACTCAATTTTAAAATTTTACAAGAAATTTATTGTTGACTTGATAACAATATATTTTTAGACGATAAATAAGCCATTAAAAGATGGAAATTTCTGAGAAAGTTTTGTATTTTATTGACAAATTTAGATGAGAAAAAAAAGTACTTACTGTGTAGATGGTGTTTTTATTTTTGTTATGCAAAATTACTAAAAATTGCTAATTCTGAAGAATAATATTTTGCTATTTTCTGCGTACCCTGATTATTAGTAATAAGGCCTCAAAGATGTATGAACTAATAAATGGAACTCAAAAATCTTCACACAATTGACTTCCGAGTTGCAGATCTTACACACCAAAGTTTCTCATTAATTCATCAATGTATTATCGGGAAACTCTTTTTTATATTCTAGGACTTTTCTAGCACGAGGAATACCATGCTTGAACATTTTGACATGTTGAATTTGCTGTGCTGTATAATGAAGCTAACAACCGATCAGATTCAAGAATATAAATCCGCTTATTTGTAACCACCGGTCTTTGATGAATGACGAAGGATAAAAAAGGGCATATTTTACAAGTTTATGATTTGAAATATGACTTTATAACTTTGAACCATGGTGTCCTATCAAGTTTTTTCTGTAAAATTCACAGACTAAAGTATGAATTTTATGACTTATTACCGTTCAAATGTACTAGATACAAGAAAAATCGAGGTGCAGGACCGGTATTGAAGAAAAACTGTATCACAATTTAGGTCAACGTTTCACAAGAGATGCTTGATGATCCTTAAAAATCGATTAGGGGAAATCGTCTATGCAAAAGGAAACTTATCAAGAGAAGAGAAAGTGAATTTTTTAATTTTTGATCTACGAAAAATTAATAATTTGGACATTGTTTTTTTCTCTTATACGTACTAAGCAAGAGAGAGAGAGAAAAAAATATGTGATGAGAGATACACTTTGATTTTGACCTTAGAGAATGAGAGATAGAGAGTAATTGAATTTATTTTATTTTTTTAATCTTTCATTTTATTCTCTTGGCTTTTTATTTTCTTTTCTTGTTTCAATTGACACCATTTCTAATAATGAGACATGATGTAAATTTGGAAAATCAATTTGTTCAAAAAGATTATATTATTCAATGAATAATATTCATAGAAATGTTTGAGTCTAATGGCATCTTGGGGAATTTTGTACGAAAAGTAAAGGGACTCCAACTGGAATAATGAATTTATTCTTCAAAACTAGAATGAAATCAAACAAATTTGGTACCAATAGAAAGATAATAGGTCACTCTTTTTGTTGGAAATTATGGGGATATTTCTAAAATTGAATAGCATCAATATTTTTGAGAATTTTGATTAGAAAGATTTTCGGCAGATTGCCACATGTGTGCTTTAATCATTTTTGAAGATTTGATCAAGTGTTCTAGGGTATTCAAATGGCATTTTTTATTGGATAAAAATCTACGAGATTCTGTAGACTCATATCTCTCCAGGACAACGCAAGACCACGCCTCGATAAAATAGATTAAAAATTTTCACCCTCATCTTGAACTGCCTGATAAGCATAATTTCATATCTTTAGAATCTTTTCCCAAGGTCAAAAATCAAAAGATGAGGTAGATTTAATGGATTTAATCACTTTCTCAACTCTAAATTTTAAAGAATTCGTTCTTGATTGGATTCTATAGATTCTTTTTGGTCAATTCTATCCCAAAACTTATCGCAAAACCTAATCAATAGGTTAGTAAGAGTGAATATGAGCACATAAAAACAGTCTATTATAAAAAAAACCTAATATAGAAATAGAAAAAATTTAATTCATTAAAACTACAAGATAAATTTGATTTGAAAGCTGACTTTATTAATTAAAAAATTAATTCTAATTAACTGAATTGAAAAAAAAAGAAAATGTTAATCTTGACTACTGATTAATTTCAATTTTTCCCCAAATCAATCAATGTTTCAAGATAATTAGTTCATCTCCTAGATTTCCACCATTTAGATGAATAGATTATATTCCATTTGGCTAAAATTTGACGAGAAATTGTCTATGGTTTTAAAGAAAATCAACGTATTTAGATGAAATAGATCTCAAGTAGAGAGTAAGAAAGAAATCTGGGCTAGCTCTCATGGCACATCGTAAAGTTTGTTATGAAATTTAAACAAGGTTTATTATTTCCCATCCCATGATTTTTATGCGGTTTCAATAATCTGGATCATCAATCGTTTTGGGCTGTGAGTGATAAAGTATTTCCCAACGGAAATAAATTCACCATACAGCTTCCTTTTTACTTTCAAGTGAATAGTGAAAACTTTTTATGAAAACCAATATACAATAAGAAAGGTTCCAACTGGATTTACAAATCTGGTTTGGACATTAACAGGTAATCTCGCAATGAAGCGTTGTAAAAGTTTAATCCTTTGGCAGGCTTTTGTATTTCATTCCATGTAAAAATATAAATCTCATAAATTTAGGGGAAATTTTAAATTTCAACCAAAGTGACATATTTGCACTTATGCGGAGAAGAAGGGAAAAAAGACGTAAAGGAATGAAAAATTTAAGAAATTTTAAGTAATAATAAATAAAATAATTGTTCTTTTTTTCTGTGAAAACTAAATTCAAAATGTAAAAACGTAGACTTTTGCCTTTCAACTAGACGACATGTAATACAAGGAACTAAAGAATAAGAGTACACAATCTTGAACGAATTATTATACAAGCTTTAGAATAAAAAATGCAATTATTATATTATTTTTTTGTAAAGAACATAAACCACCCCCTCTCCACTATATATTATTCTTCATGGATTTCATAAAAGTGTGCACATTGGATATGTCAATAATATAACCCTTTAGGCAGGAAAAATGAAATATTCCCTCTCAAGAAATGATATATTATATATCAATTTCAAGACGAGATGTTTCAATACTTGCTAAAAGTAAAATTCATTGGTGCGAGAATAAAGCCTGCTTAATTTTGGAAATTCAATATTTTATGTGGCAGGTATCCAAGTGTCAAATAACCATGGGAAAAATACACTATGGGTGTTCGAAAGACAACGGATTTGGTTTTGAGGATTCCAAATTTCATTTTCTTTCAGTTGGTCATTCGATAGGAATTTGAATAAGAAGAAAAGACATTTTTCCAACATTCATCTCTACCTGATGGACACTTTTTGTAACTTTATTTCATAAAATTGATTTATCAAGTACTACTTAGTAACAATATTTTGGTATCCACGTACGATATGTAGGACAAATGAATGGAAAATCATATCGTTAACAGAAATGTAAAATAATACATATATAAATTTCCTGTTTTATCTGTTTATTACGATAAAAAGTAATTTGTACTTGCGCATTACGCAATAATATTTTCACGTAAAGTATCTCGTAGAGGCATTTAACAATATTACACTTGGTAGAAGATGTTAGATAAAATGATTACGGCAAAGTTTAATTAAATTTTTGTAGCCATCTCGATTATTTTTCACAATTTTGCTAATCTTTATTTGTTTAAATTAGAGAAGAAAAAAAATATTTCTATTAGTCATGAAAGAAATAAGCTCGATTGAATTTAAATTCCCAATTGGAGATAACGATTAAACTTGTATTTCAAATATTAGGCTTCTAGACATTTTGATTTTTTCTGTTACCAGTAAAATAATATTAATATATATTGAATTATAATTCAGACAGCTGAAAAAAAGAGAAATGTTCTTCTTCTTTCATAGCAGATGAAAACTCACAGAAGTTGTAAATGAATAATCCATTGGCGATGTGAAAATTTCTTTGTTCTGTAATTCTTTTTGTTTGGCTTCCGATAATGAAAGAGAGGAAGTTATACGGACTGATGTTGAAGACGATAGTGAGAGTTTTGTGGATGGTGAACGTTTCGGAACAAGTGGTTTCATCGACTTGTTTCGCATCAATGTTTTACAATCTTGCGTCTATTTCATTATAAAATTTTAATTAATCAATTTTCTAATATTATTATTGAATTAAAAGAGTCATTTTCAGTGAACGATGCATGGTAATTTTATAATTAGATTTTTAAAATTTAAATTGCAAATGTACGGTACATCATCTTAAAACTATCCAATTACAAGAATGTTTATCTTGAAAAGCTAATTGAGTTATACAAGATTGAATTCATCAAAATCGATAGAAAATAATTTTTCATCGACAAATTCTCCTAGATAGATTCGAAATTTGTACTTTTCACGCTTAGAAAAAAATTTTTTCTCTGAGGTCAGAGAAAACAAAAACTCAGAGTATGTGGGAGGAAGAAGTATGTTTGAAGAATAATTAATTTTATTTTGAATGAAAATGTGTATTATTATTCATATAAATACAATTTTAAATTTCACGCAATATCATTGAGAGCTATGTACAAAGCTCATTATCCAGATGTACATGGAATGAGTAAAGTGATCAATACATCTGATTTTTACACTGCAACAGTTTATGCTCAAATGGAAAATTTTGTGATTTTCTGTATGACATACTCACTCCATAGCTACACATAAAGTGTTTTTTACGTTTGTGTTATTAATCCTAGAATAGGATATTGAAAAAAAATTGTAAAATATTATAAACTTTGGTCATTTCTTGGATGTTTTTTTTGGAAAATCAGAAAAATAAAGAAATATCAACTAGAATGATTTAGATATTTTTCTAATGTCCATTCTGCAGATAAGATGATTCATCAGAGAAAAGAAATTTAGATTTTTGATTGAAAACCAATGAAAGCTAATATTTTTCTCCTCTTAAATTTGAGATTTAAAATTTGGCGCTGAATTAAATAAAATGAGAAAAAAATCTAAAATTTGGTCAATAGCCATGACTCATGATTAACAGCCGAATGAATAAAGTTTACTTTACTGTGTTGAAATTGGAAAAATCATGAGCGAATGCAAGGATAATAAATAAGAGAAAATATCTCTATTTTCCTATTACAGGACAATTGCACACTTATCAATGATCCATAAAAAATACAAACTCTATGCATATTTAAAGTTTATCAATTACAAAGAAGGAATTCTTTTCGAGCACTTGATAATGAAAATTGACTTACAAAATCTTTTTTGTTGCTACAAGGTTCTTCATTTTCAGAATCGAATTCATAAAAGTTTTTCTGAAAAGAATTTTCAAATCTGTTTGGGTCATTTGAGAGGATGGTGTGTCTTCGTTGAATAACGTTTTTGGATTTTTGTGAATCACTATGATCCAGATATGAAATGGCTTTTGAATTATTAATTGAATCTGATTTGTTCGATATGTAGGAGGAACATCGACTTCCAGCATAAACAATGTCATAAACATCATTTTCTTGGTCGCGATTAGATGATTCCAAAAAGGATGCTTCGATATGCTTTCGCCGGGAATTAATTGATGCACTTCTTGAAGCTTTTGTATCAAAATTTTCGATAACTTCATCCAAAACACTTAGGCTATTTTTTAAGTCCTCAGATCTGAATTTGGATAAACAATGAAAAAATTTAATATTTACCCAATAGAAGAAAGAGAATTCTGAGAAGGATGATTTTCAATCGAACTATAGATTGTGTTTTGGTTCAAAAAGCCGAGATGACGACTGTCATCGTATAAACTACGATTCATCATCCCGTCAATTGGTGAATAAAGAAGAAATATATGAAGAGAGAATAGTTGAAATTTGAAATGGGGAGTAAAACCAGAAAACAATTTTTAAACAAAACAGGAAAATAGTATCATTAAGTTTAAGACGAAGTAATGGTTCTTATTTAATTTCAAAACTACAAAAATCATGGCAGGAGATAACATAAACGAGATTAAACACATGAGACTCGAATCAAATTTCGAGAAAATCAACTTTGTGTCAATACTAAGAGTTGATATTAGTTCAAAGTCAATATTTATTCGATGTAAATTTTGTGAAAAAGATGCCATATTAATTCTTCAAAAGCTTGCCTTTTCTAATCACCCAGAAGAATGGGCGAATATTTTCGAAAAGTCTAGAGATCTTAAAATGAAAGAAATCCAAGCCAACGATATTTACAGTCGGTACCTAATGAACATATCTCTGGAGAAATTGAACGAGATTGACGTTACTCTAATCTGTCCCGCAGAACAACATCATTTCGACAAATACTCCTCTGTTGGCAAGAAGATCTGCATGGAAACGCCGGAAATGTACAAAAATAAGACTCTTCCATTCCTTAGTCTGAAGCCAAAAGATCTTACCTGGGTCCAGAATATTCTGGATGGAAATTCAGAAGTTGAAAATGTACTCTTCCGCGATGATGATCCCAAATATGGTTTCGTCCTTGTTTTGGACTATAAATGGAACAAAAAGTCTTTGCAAAACCTTCACATGCTCATCATCGCGAACGATAATAAGCTGACTTGTCTTCGAGATCTGAATGCAGAACACCTTCCGATGCTGAAAAATATGTACTCCAAGTGCAGTGAGGCCGTTTTGAGCAATTTCACCAAACTTACCGATAATGAAACCAATGCTGAAATAAATCTGACAAAAGATGACATCTTCATGTTCTTCCATTATCCGCCGACTTTCTATCATTTGCATGTTCATCTGATGCACATTAATAGCCCTATCGATGGTGGTAGTCAAATAGGCCGTGGCCATTTGCTGCATGATGTTATTCAAAATATTGAAATGAAATCTGATTATTACCAAGAGAAGACTTTCCAAATCAACTTGGGTGAATCCTCTCCCATGTTAAAGGCTCTAAATGCCGATTAAATTGTTATCTTTTTGTTAATTTTGTTAATTAAGTAATTCAATTTCTTACCAAATAAATCTTAATCAAGCTTATCAAAATGTTCCTTCAAATAAACTTTATTAGACAGGAATCCTGTCACAGGATCACTCGAGTATTTATCATCAATCCCTCTCGAATATCCTTTCAGTCAGACGGGCTTAACCATTGGTTATTAACCAGACAAAAGTATTAGTTCAAAATATTCTCTCTCACAAGCCTTAATACAATCTTTCTTAATGGGATTACTATATTAATCCTTTCAATTTCTGGCTGAATACTTTTTTTCTCGTTTATCAATTTGTCGAAATGTTCAATTATTTGCTTCGGATTCAAAAAATACTCTCATGTTGATATTCTCAACCTATAGTGGGATACAACTAAAACATACAGTTTTAAAGATGCGAAAATTACTTGTAAAGCAATAATTGGAAGGTGGTTTTATCTTAACGACTATCTCTAGCAAAAATTCTTTGTATACTTTAATATTATTATTGATAAGCAATTTGTAAAGCTGTATTTCGATTCCTTTTAGTTGATTCCTTAAAAGGAGTCCTTGAGAAAAAATAGCATTGAGTTTATTTTTTTTAATGCTTGCAAATGACATACATTTAGGAAGATCAGGAAATTTCTGATTAAGGAATAAAGTTCATGAAAAGAATTTGCTAAAAAAATTTACATTGAGTCATTGGCATTGGTCAATTCAGAATCTTTCAAATTCAATTATTGATTTAACAGTTAAATTTTAACTACATGTCGAAATTTTCGACTCGAAAATTCTAACATAAATTAGAACTTTAATTGGTCTTGTCGTTTTAATTAATGCTTTATTTGACTTTATGAGAAAAATTTTCCTTCTATTGTTATCATTCATTCTTATTTTTGAGTCTAATAATCGTTGTGTTATAAAAGATACAAGACTATTCGATTGTCAGTCTACTGAAGTTGATATTTGTCTTCAATCATCAGAGTATAAGGGTATGTTATATAAAATTCATTAAATAGTTTTATGCAAAAAAAGAATTTGCAACGAAACTATATCCGTTGAAACTTCCCGCAAGTGTGTCCACCAACTTTATCGAATTAATAAGAAAGTTTTAAGATTATCAATTCTTGGTGGTTTTCTGGGAATTGATAGATTCTATCTCGGATATTACACTCTTGGAATATTTAAACTTGGATCATTTGGTGGTTTCGGCATCTGGTACATTCTTGACATAATTTTAATTCTTTTGGGAAAAATATGACTAATTCAGATAATGGAGATGATTCACCATGCAAAAAGAAGCTTCGACTTGAGTCATCTCTTAATAATTTGGAATTTATTTCTCTACTCAAAAAAGATTCCTCATCAAAATCAATTTTTATACGTTGTAAATTACACGAAAAAGATGCCATATTAATTCTTCAAAAGCTTGCATTTCCCAATACACCAGATGTTTGGCAGTCCATTCTCGGACAATCCAATGAGCTTACTATGAAAGAAGTCCAAGCCAACGATATTTACAGTCGGTACCTAATGAACATATCTCTGGAGAAATTGAACGAGATTGACGTTACTCTAATCTGTCCCGCAGAACAACATCATTTCGACAAATACTCCTCTGTTGGCAAGAAGATCTGCATGGAAACGCCGGAAATGTACAAAAATAAGACTCTTCCATTCCTTAGTCTGAAGCCAAAAGATCTTACCTGGGTCCAGAATATTCTGGATGGAAATTCAGAAGTTGAAAATGTACTCTTCCGCGATGATGATCCCAAATATGGTTTCGTCCTTGTTTTGGACTATAAATGGAACAAAAAGTCTTTGCAAAACCTTCACATGCTCATCATCGCGAACGATAATAAGCTGACTTGTCTTCGAGATCTGAATGCAGAACACCTTCCGATGCTGAAAAATATGTACTCCAAGTGCAGTGAGGCCGTTTTGAGCAATTTCACCAAACTTACCGATAATGAAACCAATGCTGAAATAAATCTGACAAAAGATGACATCTTCATGTTCTTCCATTATCCGCCGACTTTCTATCATTTGCATGTTCATCTGATGCACATTAATAGCCCTATCGATGGTGGTAGTCAAATAGGCCGTGGCCATTTGCTGCATGATGTTATTCAAAATATTGAAATGAAATCTGATTATTACCAAGAGAAGACTTTCCAAATCAACTTGGGTGAATCCTCTCCCATGTTAAAGGCTCTAAACAAAGAATAATTATTTTTATCGTCTCGAATAAATTTGTTATGTACTCTTCAATTGTCTTTCCCCCTTTTTCTGATTCTTGCTCATGTATAGAGTTGATAGGTTTGAATCCAGTTTGTGATTTTACAATGTTCAATTGTGGGCAATTAAAGTTCTCTCTGCATTTACAAAATTTCTCTCAGTAAAAGACTAAATGAAATCTCTCTAGTTGAGTTCCTTTTGTGTAAATATTTGAAGCGTTTCTCGATAGCTTGGCTACCTCCTCTAAATATCTCATCAAAACATTAATCAACAATTTTTTTGAGTCTGGATTTTTTTTGTTATAGAAAATATTTTATTTGATTTATATCAAAGTGAAAAAAATAAATATACAGAAGTAATTAAAAAAAAAATATTGTGGTCATCTTTTCAAAATAGAAATTGGCAATCTGTAATGTAGATTGATGTCTGAAAGAGTTGAGATTGATCTGGTGCTTCAATCTGACTGTGGTGGTCGTCCTTGTTAGGATCGAGTAACGAGAGTTATTGCGAGTTTTATAGTGAGATCTAGACTGGTCAGAGTGTTGAAGATGTAGTTTTATGATGGCTCCTTTCCGTCGGAGCCAAAGAGGGATAGGGGTGGCCATTTGAAGTGCTGATCTATAGCTTTGAAGGCCTAAAAAGCTGCAGAGCATGATATATTGAATTGTCTCGAGGGCTGTGGTTTTTGCAGCATTGATTAATGAGAAAATGGCTGCACCATATTCACGTAAGGGAATAATAAAAGTTTTATAGAGTTGGGTGTTTGACAAACTTTCTGAGGAGGTAAGTTCGGTAGTTGAAGCGTTTTGATTACATCAGGGATGTGTTTGGAAGTCCCGAGCTTGGAGTTGTAGGTAAAGCCCAGGTCGTTGATGGTTTGTGTGGAGATGTCAATTAGGGGAGGAGATTGAAGTCCTAACAGCATGAGTTTTGTTTAGACATGTTGAGTTCAAGGCCAATGGTATCAAGTTTTGTCTTGATGTATTGGAGTTCCTTATGTATAGGAGTTGGGTCCTTGTTGTATGGGATGATGACTTTGATATCGTCAGCATATTTGAAATAAGTAATTTGAGAACTGCTGGGTTGAATTTCTGAGAATACGAGATTAAAAAGTAAGAGAGCAAAAATACCTCCTTGAGGAACACTGGAATTTATAGAGCGAGGAGTTGAACATTCTTCATTAAATTTTACAAATTGAGATCGTGATGTGAGAAAACTGATAGTCCAATTTATGATGAATGGTTTGACGCTGGCTTATTTGAGAGTGGCATGGACTGTAGAGAAAGGAAGTTTATCAAAGGCTTTGGAGATGTCCAAATACAGTAAAACTGCGGGTTTTCCTTGATAGATGAGATCATGGGCTGTGTCAAGAAAAGAGAGGAGATTAGAGGATGTGCTCTTGTTGTGGCAGAAACCGTGTTGGAAGGGATCAATACTTGGGATGTTGACTTGTTCTTTGAGGAAATGAGGGATGACACTGTCAATCACTGAGAGGAAGATTGGTAGGTTGGAAATGGGTCGGTAAAGACATTGGGAGGGATAATAGTAATTCAATTGAGTTATGATGAACATCTTTTCTTTTTTTAGATTTTGATTCAAGAAGGAAATTGATGATTAGATCAGTAGTGATTGTTGGAAAGCTTGTATTTTCTTTTGTGGCGATGATTAAGGGTAAGGTTCTTTGTGAGTAGTAGGGCAACCAAAAAAGGCACTTATTTTTTTTAAAAAAGGCACTTATTTAAGCTATAAAAAGGCAAAAAAGGCGAATTGTAAATTAAGAAGGAAAACAAAAAGGCAACTATTTTTCATATTGTTATTATATTACTAACATATATTCAATTCTAATGATGATTCAAAATGGTATATTTTTCGATGTTTTCATCTTTGATATATTTTTTGTCCGTTAAAAAATGATTCATTTGCGAGAAACTTCTCTCGACATCTGCGGAGCTTGGCTGAGCATTGACAAGGAGATCAATTTCCTCTGGATTCAACCAATCAATAATTCCATCGACAATTTTTGATATATCGTTAGATTTGAGGCGGTCTTTGATATAATCTTTGATTCCGGCTGGATCGTCGGAAAACTCAATTTCACTTAGAATCTTATAGGCCTTTCCGATCGTTGCAGTAGGTGATTCCAAAAAGTCGAAAAGTTCTACCATAGGACGATAACTATTGTGGGTTTGTCTTAAAGAATTATGCAGGGTTTTTTCTTTAATTGCTTTCTTGACTTCTTGCACTATTTTTCCATCATCTTCAAAATCATCGATGATCGACTTAACTTGTACGAGATTTTTGTAATAGTACTCGCAAGCGTCTAGCCATGTACCCCACCGGGTTACAATAGGTCGAGGTGGAATTCCAATTTCAAAAAACAAATTTCTTCTTTCTTTGCATTTGATTATTGAAGATTTTACGCTCGATATCAATTTGTCTACTTCTTCGTAATGGTTCTTTATTTTGAGAACCGCATTGTGTACTAAATGCGCCAAGCATGTCAAGAGTAGCAGGAAATTTTCAGGACGAACTTGTAGTTGACGAAGCTTAGCATCAATTAAGCGAATGATTAACTTGTGATCCAACTTTTCTTCTACTTTCGTCACCCCAACAAAATATGAAATTGATGGCTCCTTCAACGTACCAACAAGAATATTGACATAGCTTATTTTCAGGATTTCGGATTCATCTATAATCAAAAAGATCTTCTCCTCTTTGAAAGTGTTGACAAAAAATTCCATTTTCTCGTTGAAGAACTTAGGAATCATGGCCCGAGCTTTTTCATTACTTGGAAGAGGGTTACCGATTTCTTCGAAAATATTGCGTAGCTTCTTGCACCGGAGTTTGTGAAGAGGTATTCCAGCTTCTAGGAATGCATCGGTTATTTTTTCGTGAAACGACTTCGATTCAAATTTGATTTTCTGTTGACTCAGATTATCATTCATCAACTGGTCAAGACCTTCTTGATGTTTTTTTGTCACTCTGTGCTGGTTAAGGTGATCCTTCTTAATAGGTTTCAAATCTTTATGGCAGATTTTGCAAAAGACAGTGCCTTTAGATTTGAGTTCAAATTCTCGGGGGTATGAGGACACAAAAAGACTAGCCATGGAGAATTAATGATCAATCTATTGAAAATATGAAAATTTGGCCTTTCTTAGTCAATTCGAGTTCTCCTATTGGTTGAAAAACAATTAACAAATTAGATTCTAAAATCTTTGGTAGCCGAGAGCTTGAAAATCATGGTGAAGGAAGAAAAATAAGCCTAGATAAGATAAGGCAAAAAAGGCATTTGGTCTCACTGAGAAGACATTGATGAAAAAGTCATTTAGGGTTGTTGCATTTGTTTTTGCTTGGATAAACTATAGTCTAGCTATTGCATAACAGACCACTTTCAAATAATAATTTTAATGTAATGTAGCTCACTGACACTTGGGATAAAGATCTCAGTCAGAAGGTACACTATAACGGCCAAATCTCAAAGTTTACTAAAATAACCTCTCTGGGGTTCCGCAAACATATTTTAAGGAACTCAACTATCTTGAAACTGCCTTGTATAAAATCGTACTCTTGTAAAACGAAACTAAAATTTTGAAGAAGGCCAAACCTCAAATTGAATTTGATCCTGAATTTTCCCATCTGGTCGTTAGTAGAATCAAGCTTTTGCTGCTCAAGTCTAAGATGTTGACTAGATTCATTATTTACTCGGAACTCAAACTCAAAGTGTACAAAAGCTTTATCCTTACAAAATTTGATTATTGTGCCTGCCTCATTCTCGGTATCACTATTTAATCTAGAAGAATAATAGAACAGTAGTCAATACAAATTCCTCACCTCGTGTCTTCTTTGCACCCTATCTGCTTGATGAGTTTGAAGCTCCCTAAGATACTCGATATTACACAAAAACAACACCTCAACGAATATCACATGTGCTTTCCTATAAAACCTCATGCCAGAAGACCTGAATGATCTCTTCAGAAACTATTTTTCATAATCTTTGAATATTGAACTTTTGTTCTGTTCATTTGTATTTATATTCAGATTTATTTATAAATCTATAAAAACTAGTTATTTTATCGCTCATTTCCAAATTTATAGGACAGAAATTCAAAATTATTGCCCTAATTAGTAAATTATAATTTATAAATGTTTAATCATAATTGATGTTTGTCAGACTGACGACATATTGAGTTACAATAAATGTATTAACTATTGACCGTTAAATTTTTTGTAATTTCTATAGTAAATTACTGCATTTACCATATATATAAAATCGATAAAATTCTAATAAATTCTATCAGTCATCATATAATATGTATATATACAATGTAGTTTGTATATATATAGAGAAAAAAATGTTTATTTTCATATGTACATAAGTAGGCAAGCAATAGAATTCTATATAAAGTACTCTATATATATTAACCTATTATAATAGGCATTACTTGATCTATATATAATATACAGAATAGATCATATGATTAATTTATTTTCATACACACAGTATATATATATATTTTATTCTGGATTATACAGTATTTATAAAGATATTCTCTTTTTATATATTTCAATGTATATTTTAAGAATATTATTTACTATATAATACAAAGACTGCTTTATATATGCTTCTATGTTTTGATTGGCTATATATCGATAAAACTTAGATAGAAGCATGAAAAAATACAAAGTTTAGTCCAAATTATATGTATTATGTCGAGTCCAAATATTGACCTCAAGTTTGGCTCAAAGAAGGAAATCAAGAAATTCCTCATCGGTTTCTCTGAGAATTTTCAGCGCTCCTTTAAGCCGAAACAGTCAACGCCAATTTATCATCAGGTTGTCTGTGTTAATTCAGAGTGTCCGTTCACAATTAGATTTAGTAAGAGAAGCGATGGATTCTTTCATGTCACAAAATTCCTCCAGCACGAATGTGAAGAGAAAAACTTTAAGATGAAAAAGAGTATGATTGTTGATCAAATTCGTGTACTGAAAGATCAAGTGGATGATATCAAGCCAAAAGACTGTATCCTCCTGATGAAGTCTCACAAGGGAATCGATATCAACTATAGAACTGCTTATCGTAGTCTAAAGGAGATTAAAAACTCCTCGGAGACTTCCATATTGAATTCATTTGATAAATTGAAAAGCTTTCTATCATGGAATGTTGAAAATAACAAGGGTACTCATGCAGACATCCAGTTAGAGGGATCTGTACTCAAAACAACCTTTTTATGCTTGAATATTTGCAAGCATGCTTTTGTCCACAGTCTGCCGGTAATAACTTTGAATCGTAGCTACTTTAAGAATAGCCCGTACATTTTATTGGAAGCCAACGGAGTTAATTCAAATAATGAAGTGTTCCCAATTGCGATAGGTCTCGTGCCCGAAGAAAGCCATGAAACTTGGACTTACTTTATGGATAATCTGAATCAAAGTTTATGTCTTTATCAAAATGAAGGACTTGTAGTTATTTCAGATCAAGAAAATGGATTAGTAACAAGTGTCCAAGCAATCTTACCAAATTCTGTTCATTATCTATGCTTTGATAGTATTTTGAAGAACATCAAATTTAAGAGTATCTCAAACTATGAGATACTTAGTGTTGTTAATTCTTTCAGCTTTGAGGGATTCACCAATGGAATGAATGTAATCAGAGATAAAAGTATTGATGTTTACAACTATTTAAATCAGATACCCCATGAAAAATGGGCCGAATATGCCGTGACAAGACGAAGGTATGGTCATTTGTCGTCAGCTTCTTCTGAAGAGATTACTTCGCTATTTCGGCAAGTGGAAAATATACATCCATTTCAGCTGTTCTATACATTTGTCAATAAGACCTATGAGAGCTTTAGGGGGAAATACAGCTTTTATAGGACTAACGTTCAAAGTTTTCCAAATCATTACTTCAAAAATCTTCAGTCAGTTATTGAAGAAGCAAAATATCTCAATGTATCGCCTACAGATGATGAGAATAAATATCGAGTTGGCAAGGATAGAATGAATTTGATTTTTAAAATTGTTGATATCCAATTGAGATCGTGCACGTGTAAAATCCCTTTTTATAATGGAATTCCTTGTCAGCATATTACTGCGTGTATTTTCAAGAGAAATGAGAATATTGAAGATTATATCGAAGAAATGTTCAAAATATCTAGTTTGGTTGAAGCCTTTTCTATGAAATTTGAATTTTGTGACATTGAATTATTGGAGAGTGTCCCGATATTGCCGGTGACTAAAGTTTGAATTATAGGGCCAAGATTTTTGTAATTATTTTTTTACCTTGATTATTGAACAATAAAAACTTATTCTATTCAAATTAACTTCTGTAAAATTATTTATTTTTAATGCAACTATTACACTCAACAGTTACAGTAACATGAATCTAGGCTTTTTGGTGATAGATAAAATTAGAATCACTAAAAACAGTATTTCTGAAAGTTTATGGGAATTTTATGAAATCGATTGAATGAATAGGCATAAATTTGATTGGTTCAGAAATCTGACAAACTAAAGAAGTAAAACCATCCATCGGCACCGAAAGGGTTTTAATTTAAAAAAATAGATACGTATGAAATTTAAAATAGAACCAAAGAAAATAACGCATGGAATAGTGATAAATAAGTACATTCTACCATTAAAAATCCAAGTTTTGGTAATCTAGTCCATATGTCCGTCGAAATATCCCAGAGTCTGTTTAAAAATTAGTTTTTTCACAAGTTGAATTAATACATAAAAATATGCGTCCACTTATTAGTAAATTTGCTAATTTTGTAAAAACTTTATAATCAGGAATTAAAGACTGAAATTTCAATAGAATATTTTATTTTGGTAAAAATTATGTTGTCTGAATGCCGAGGGCAAATAGAAGATCTGATGGGGAACAGTTTAATCGAATTTTTGTATAAATCCCAAGAGCTGAGAATATTGTGCCCGACTTCAAGTTATCTCCCATTGAACCGGCACTAAGGAGAATCAACTTTTGAGAGGCCAGAGATGAGCAAACTTGATATAACTCAGCAAGACTTGGTAACCACTTAAAGTCATTAGTAACAGCATTGTAATCCCTCAGTACTTTTCTAACTTCCAACATGGGTACTTCATCAACATTTTTCATTGATTTGATAGCTGATAAGGTTGATTTAAGAAATATTTTTTCCTTGATTGAGAGGCAATTTTGAATGATACTGACAATGGGAGTGCCTTGGAAAATTTCCTTGATTACTTCGTCAACGGTGGCCATTGTAACACGAGGGATACCATCAGAACTGGGATTAGCACGTGCTTTGTCAGATACTCGACGAGTGATTTCTAGTGCTCGACGAGCATCACCTGAAATGGCAGCAACTTTACGAGCAATCAATGCAATAGCTATTGGCTAGAATAAAAGGAAATTTTTACAAATTCTAGGGATTTTTTTGATCCAAATTATTAATTAATACGAGAAATAGGGCCCAAGAATAATGGTTCCAAGTTATGAACAAAAACTCACGTCACAATAGACACAATTTTCTTGAGGCTGTTCAAATGTTGTCAACAGTTTACAGTTTAGAATGATGTTTGTCAGTTGTTGATGAGTATAAGGGGAGAAGATTAGTCGAGAAACGCCGAGTCTACTTGCAACACGGCTATGGAGGAGTCTTTCGGGTAAATCCATTGTATTGGCAATGCACAAGACAATAAGAGAAGCTCTTGAAGAATTGGTACTGGATAGATTATGCCTAGTACCCCAATCAAAAATAGTATAAAGAACATCTTGACGTTTAGTTGAACTGCATAATAAGTCTAATTCATCAATAACAAGGACAACAGGTGCTGTCAAAACTGGTTTTGACTTTTTACGCGATCCAAATTCACTCTCAAGGCGATTAATTGCTTGCTTAATATCTGTGGATTTTGTGGGGAATATTTGATTGTAAATGTCCAGGTAGACTTCTCTTGGTTCATTAACCTGCATTCCATTGACAAGGACCACTTTGATTTCTTTAAAGTCTTCACCGATAGTTTTGAGAACAGCGTGAACAGTAGCTGTTTTTCCCGTCCCAGGTAAGCCTGCGATATAGATGCATCCACCAATATTATCAGATAACTTGTTGTAAATAAAATCGTATATATTTTCGAATTCTTTTTCACGACCTTGAAGACATTCCATCGATGCATTTATACGATTGACGAGAATATGAGAGGATTTTAGAACCCTTTGAGGCTGTCTTTTAGTGTTTTTGGCTCTCCGAGAAACGTTCTTCTTTGAATTTACTACAGCAATTTCAACATCATCACCTGAACACCGTTCGGTTTCTGATGTTTCTGAAGATTGCTCAGACATAGAATCTGTTGATTCATCAATATCCACCGGGGGCTTATATGTATCTTCAGCGACTTTCTTTGCTGGTTCAAAGGCAGCAATTTTCATTGTTCCATAAATATTACATTGGTGAATTTTAGCGATTGTCTGATCTCGACAAGATCTTCGAGGAGTTCTGGGAGAAGGAGGAGGTGTACTTTTATGATTTATAGACAAGGATTTTTTCAAGTTAACAACAGGCGGAAGAAGAGGACCAGAGTTCAAAACATCTTTCAGTGGCTTTGTATTTCTACACGATCTTCTAGGAGTCGCTAATATTTCTGGAACTTTAAATTCATCTTTGTTCGTCGTATTCTCATTTTCCTTATTTTCCGCTGATGGTGATACATCCCTATTTCTAAGAGAAAGGCTCCGAGTCCTATACATTTTCTTTAAGAAAATTTCTTATTTCAATTTGAAATTTTCTAATAAATTATTTGATTTGTAAATATTGAAATATTACTTATAGTCAAACAAAACATTAAAAATATAGAGGTTTATTAGCTTCTGTTCGCAAATATTCAAAATGATTTTATGAAGTCAAATTTGACTTGAATTTAATTTATGGAATTTACTGATGATAGTTTTACGAAATTGATAAGAGAATCGAAACCCTTACCAAAAAATACATTCCGTTTTAGATATCAAGCAGGTGGTCATGGAATTCACAATAATAAAATAGGTTGTAATTACTTATTCTTAATATTACACAGTTATCACCGATTACCAATGTAAAAATGTTTATAAATACTCAAAAAAGTTACCAAAGTCAATTCGTGAGATTGAGTTCTATGCAGATTTATTAGAGAATAAATTCAAACTAAACTCTCCAGAAATTATCATCCTCCTCAAAGATTTCATTCCAAAATATATTGGCATATTTTATCAAGAATCCACTCAAAGTAAGTATTTGAATCAATGAATTACAAGTTGAAGGTTTAAATTTTAAATCAATCAGAGCTACAGTATTTTTAAAATTCTCTCAGTATAATTTTATTTTCAACTACTATGGTATTAGTTAAAAATTATAACTTATAATATGCTTTTTTACTTGAAGTGAATTTCTTTGCTTCAGCATTTCATCATTTGAATTAATTTTAAATTCTTTCAGGTTTATTTCTTGGATTGGAGAATTTCTTGAGATTAATGAAAAATCCAAATGTTTGTGATATTAAAATAGGAAAAATTAGCTATGCTCCAGATGCTAAAGAAGAAAAGATTCTTGCTCAAAAGCTCAAATACATTTACAGAGAAGACATAAAATTTATGATTACGGGCATTCTAATGTACAACATCACAGATGATTCTTACAATCACATTGGAACAAATAAGACACGAAATTTCACTCCAGATAATATTTTAGAGAATGGTAAATTTATTTACGCACTTTATCAATAGAAAATTTTCACTCTATTATTTTCAAGGTTTTGCTCCGTTCTTTGATAAAAGTCTATTCACTGACTATAAAAAGAATAAGGCTATTGTTTTGGATTATTTTTTGAGCAAAATTGATAATCTTCTCACATGGTTTCACAACCAAAATGATCTCCAATTCATTTCCTCATCTGTTATAATGGCTCACGAAGATACTGGAGACAATGTCAATTTAGAATTTCGTCTGGTAGATTTTACTCATTGGATACATGCCAAAGAAAATAAAGATGAAAATATGATAGAAGGTCTCGAAAGCCTCAGAGAATATTTAAAAAGAGTTTAAAAGATTTATTTTTAATGAAAAATTAGATTATTTTCAATAAATTATTTTTGATTATACATCTATTTAATTTTCCAACTATTTATTAGTAATAATTGATTACTAATCAACTTATCTACTAGTAAATATGTATTACATAATTTAATTTACATGTAATCAATATTTTTAAAGTGAAGAAACCTACCTCAACTAAATTTAAACAAACAAAAAATTACATATACTTTAGTTTGATCAATTTGAATTTTCAAAAAATAAATAAAATTGAATGATCTCAGAAATTGATTTCAACGCCACCTTTCTTGATCATTATAAATATACACTGTTAATATATGGAACTACACAGCGAGGGAAGTTCTATATAAATGAAATTGTAAAGGATTTCTCCTCAAAGCATGGTTAGTAGGAAATAACTCAATTTGCTAATAGATGAATTACTGAAAAAATTTCGAATAATTAATGAAATCGATAATGGTTTTATGGGGCATTTTGTTGAACATAAAAAAGTTTCTGGCTCACTTCTGATTTTTGACTGCGATCAAATAGATTTCTGGCAAGAATCAGTCAAACTCATTCAAAATCTAACAGTGATTCATGTGTCTATTTTTATCATTGTTTTATATTGTAGGAGAACCTTTCATCAACTCTTGAATACTTGGCGATTGTCTTCGTTGTTCCTATTCATAAAGATTTTGAAGATTGCAAATCACAAATCGTCCTTGTAATTACTGAAACAATTAACGAGATTTTCTAATTTAGAATAGTCTACAGATTATAGATAATTGTGATATTTTCGTTGTACCAGAGAATAAATTGTTTGTATATTCTCGACCGTTTTGTGATCCTGTTGAAGTTCATGCTTTAATTCACAACATCTTTTATCGGATGATTGGTTTTATTGATAAAACCCCAAATAATATCACTGAGAAAATCAATCCTTTAGCAAACGATGATAAATATTGTATTCGATATGCTGATAATCTCAAAATGATATCTTCCGATGGCCAAGGACTGAACAATGAATTGTACTTTTCTGGTAGAAAGACAGACATTGAATTGTAAGTAAAATACATTGAAAATTAAATTAATCTGATACTGAATCCTTGTCAAATCTTGAATAGCTCGATAAAAGAAAAACTCTTGAGTGGTATAAAGAGCAAAAGAATAGGTGAGATTGCTCTTCAACTACTCAACTATTCCAACGCTAAAGCAAAACTCAATGAAGCCCTTAGCATCATTAAATCAACATACGACCCTCTTTGGATAGCAAGTAAGTTTAGGAGATTATACATTTTAAAATTCTTCTCGATATTTTTAAAATTTTCTTCTAAATACATGTCTTTAATTACTGGAACCATTCATAGATGTGGAAAGCAATGCATCCGGTTGAGAATTTGTGATTGGAACAAGAAAAAATTTGAAACGACTATTGATTTTATAATACAAATAACCCTAAATGATTTTAATCTAGGAACTATTTTAGAAAATTGAATTATTTTTCGAATCAGTGAAAAATGATCTAAAATTAGTTTTATAATAAAATTTATTAAAACTTAGGTCAATATTATGATTCTCAGCCATGGTCATCCAAACGTTTCGACGGTGATTGTCTTCACACGCCTTCTTCAGTGGTACGACAAGTTAATCAAAAACAAAATACTATTTATATACTTTCATGATCTCATATCTATCGAT
>SSNU01000085.1:0-43220 GCA_012064415.1 Gyrodactylus bullatarudis | reverse complement strand
CTGGGCGTTGCGTTGAGGCTATTAGGGGTCTCAATGTGGAATCGTTCGATGTTTTGTCGCCAGGATGGGTGGAGGAACCGGGTTTATTCTTGGAGAGAGATTTATCAACTAATGTTGAGGTAGGTGTTTTATGAGCCAAGAATAAACCTGAAGGGTTTTTTTTGTTCCTGACTCTCAAATTCCAGTCACACTTGAAATTTTGTACAGCTCAAGACCTGTAATTAAGCATTCTCTCTATTATGTAAAAGTGTGGACTTATTTTAAACAAGGATTCTACCAATTTCGAATAATTATATATGTTTTTCGTCTATGCTTATTTCGTTTTTTGTATAGCTATTCATTAATTTTGTACAGCTCTCTACTAATTTCGAGTACTTCTCCTCTAATTTCGAGAAACGACTATAACTAGAAATATTTCGTTCTACGTGCTTAGGTAATATATCCCACAGGAACGTCTTATTTGGTAATGGATTAGTCCATGTCGCTGAATTTTACAGCTTACTAATATATGGTTTGGGGCTCGTCAGTATGCCTTAACCTGGGATTTGATCGCAGTGTAGTCAAATGCTAAATCCACTCGTCGAACATCCCATGCAACTCGGATTACTTTTATATAGTGTTGCGTACCCTTCAAGTTTTCTATCTAATAAATAGTGCAGCACCTATACTTATTGATAGACCTACTTCTAAGTAAAAATTTAAGTTATGAATTTATTTTAAAAATACTATACTCCACAAACAAAGTTTATGTCTGCATATATTGATGATAATAAATTATCTAAGGTTAATCTATGTTTAAGTTTATTACAAATAAGGTCAATATTAGTATTCTCAGCCATTTATCTTTGATTAAGGTGAAATAATGAAAAAATATTTGATGAGCTCATCGTACCACTGAAAAAACTGTGTGATAACAATCATTGCCAAAATGGCTGAAAATACTAAGTTTTAAAATTTAACTCGAATTCAAATGAATTATCATTTTCTATAAATGATTTTGAATGTCATTTAACCGATATTAAATTCCTATAAAATGATCATTATTCCTTGTAATTCACATGATGTTATCCATTGAAGAATTTAAAGCTGGCCGCATGCTATGCTGAAAAGGTGTTGCACAAATCGAATATACTCACTGAGGAGAATTCCATTTATCGTTTCTTTGCTCTCAAATGTATGCATGAAATCTATATAAAGTGTGGCTCTACGAATCGTATTGGATTGCTTAGTTATATGCTGACACTTTCTAGAAATGATTTACTCAGGAACAATATCAAAGAACCTCAAATTGGTTATCTAATGAAAAGCATTTATGCTCCAAATAAGAATAAATTGTAAGTGTTAATTAAAATATACGAACCAAAATTTATTCTCTATCAGGTTTACTCTTGAGTTATCCCATCGAGGTCCTTATTTAAGATGATCTTAACTTTTGTCATAATCATTCTTGGGTTTTTATGCATTTTAATCACTAGTCACAAGAACCCCTGGTTACTATTAACAGCTTTATCTGGAAGCAAAAAATATATGACAGCTGATTTTTTCTTTTTGAATACTCGATTATATTTAATAATTATTCCTAACTACTACTTGAAAATGGGTTCATTAATAAAACTCAGTGATCAGTTCACAAATCCCATCTTTCTGTTAGTATTCTTTCAAAAAGTTAATCTTGACGTTTCGGCACTGATATAGCCAAACACTTTATACACTAGATGAGTTTGGCACTATGATTATAGAATAAAGTAATTAACATATTTTTTATCTAAAAAAATACAACAAAAATCAATGAAAATAATCTCTTGAAAAGTTTAGGCAATTTTTCCCAACGAATTTGCAATTCTTCATGTTTCAAGCTAAAATACAATTCAAGTTTAATTTTACCCCCTCTTTTGATCTGAAATGTTTACCATTTAGGAAATGCTGTAATGACCTGAAAAAGTTCCTTTTTTAATGTTTAATACGCATTTACAATAAGGGAAAAAATAAGCTTTCAAATGCTGCCTTCTAGTTTGTAGATTATTTGAGCTCGGTTTCAAATGAGAAAATTTCACTTTTCTCGCAACCTAATATTGTACTAAGATTATAATCTAGAATCGGAAATTTTCAAGTTATTTCCTTCCAACTCCAGTTATAAAGTTTTCATTGAACCGAATGAATATCATCTTTTAAATAAGGCTTGAGTACTTACTTTTGTCTCTGAGTACCATTACATCCGGTAATAGAGTATTGCTCTTCTTTGATAAACTAACTTCTGAAGTTAAATGAATTCCGAAAACTAGTTTCAAAACTAGGTAAGGATACGACGTTTCAAACTCTGTACGATAAGGCCATCATGAATTTACATTTAACGTCATTCGTTTTTCAGATTTCTACGAATTAAGTACACTTATAACTTAGTATAACTTAACTTCAACATAGTTTGAAATACATTTAAGCCTAATTTTCGATCCTACTTGAGAGCGAAAGTTTTTAAAGAACAAAGCTTTAAATCTTTTTTTTTTCAAGGCCAACTGTTATCTCTCCAAATTATTCAACAATCATGATGTTTGATAGAATTGAAGCCTTCCTCTTGAGTACTGTCAACATTCAGGTTATTCATGAGAATTATTTCTTCAATGATACTGGTGCCATGACTAAGGCAGTTATCCCTCCAATATTCCTCAAACGTAGAAATGATATCAAAATCGATAAATATTCCAGTGATTATAAAAATCAAAAAGACCCCATACAACGAGCATAGTAAGTTAAAATATAGAATTTTCAAAAAACACCAAATATCATAATAATATTCGTTGGCTTAGATATCATGGATTCAAAATTAAAATTTTGAGTTAAATCTAAAATATGATTAAACGGAGTCAATTTGCATTGGATATTACTTTGATTTTGAAAGAGAATCGTATGATTAAGTAAATATTTTTTTAATTTAGTGATGAAATTCGTGATAACTGCCTTCGTAACTGCTGTGACTATCAAGCAGAAATAACACATGGCCTTCGTGATAACATACTTAAACTGCAGACTTCTATCGGCTGGTCATCTATACAAGTTGATGCCTTATATGCTCTATACAAATATATAAAGCTGAAAAATAAGGTAAGCTTTGAGGATCTCAAGGCTTCCTGGCTGGACTGTGTTCAAATGGCTGGGTTAGTCCCTAATCATCACTAAAGTTTTACCGAGATATGTATTAGTCAATATAAAAGTCATAATATCTTGTTACATTTTAATTTTAGAATACTCATTTCTCTATTGGACGGATGGAGTTTTTGCCTAGACACTCAAATGATTGAAGATATACGCATGGATTTTATGATGTTAGCTAGGGTAAAACCCCTTGACCAGTTCCCAACCACATTCTCAGAAAATTCATTTCAACAGCCGAGTATTAAATATCTTAAAGAAGGCAAAATCTATGCTCCAAGTGAGTATTTGGTGAATCCGGAGGTGAAACACTATCATCGATTCATTGGGAAATATACGGAAATCGGCAGTGTCCCGTACGACTATCTATGGCAGTTTGTTGATCTCGTAGAGTTACCAGTTAGAAATATCCCTAAAATTAAGTAAGTTGTAAAGCATAATTTTCTGCCGACTTTAATATGACTTTATCTATTAAAATTATTATAAAGTATTGAGCAAAGTAAGAAGATGCCAGATTGTTTCACAAATAAAGATCTCTATTTCGGGCATACTCATCAGTGTGATACATGCCATATAAATACAGGTTTAACAAATTTGAAAAAGATGGCCTTATTGGTCCAAATTTTAATAGTTATAAAATTGGCTCCTCCCTGTTACCAGGTCAGAGAAATTAATGTAAGAAATCTGAATTATAATTATTCGAAATTTGTACAATGAAAGTGATAATTATTATTGTAGTCAGCGTTTAGTGGAAAGAAAATTTAGTAGACAATCTGGCATCTTCTTACTTTGCTCAATTTTCCTATGTCATCGGTAGCTCAGCTCAAAACCAATCTCGAAGAACACTTAACTCAGTTATAAAGTATTGAAATTTGAGACCAAAATTATTTTAAGTTATCTAATATAATATAATTTATATTATTATACTAGAAAGATTTGTTTGATTCCCTTGCCAAAATACTTGGAACCGTCCAAAATATCTGAGCATGCCAAGAAGGAAGGTTTTGTTGCCATCGAAAAACAATTGATGCCAGCTCAAGATTATTATTCTGATGAGATTTCAACTTACTCTCAGCCAAACTTTACTGTCTTTTCTTCTAGAGGTTAGTTTGAATTAGATTTACATTTTTCAAGTGTTGGTGAATTGAATATATCAATTGGATTTCATATCACCCAAAATTTAACTACTTATTACTAAAAGGGTATAAAAATTATTTTTGAACATGAATTTCTTCTATAAAGTCTTCTTATTTTCTAGATAGACCAATAATTGACTGGGTCTGCGAAGAATTATTTTTTATCGACATCGAAATCGAGAATCCATTCGCCATATCATTACGCCTATCGGAATTGGTAAGTATTAAAACTTTCATTTAAAATAGGGGTATTTGCAAAATTAGTGACTCGGACATTCTCGTTTGCAGTTATGGGGACAGTGGTAGGCCATATTACTATTTTGGTTACTTTTTTACATTGGATTTGAGGACCCCTAAAAACTAATTCACTTTCGGTTACGCTTTTATAATACAAAATTTAAAATATTGCATTTATGGTCCTTTTTTTCCTGTTTTCGAATTTAATAATTGCATTCATGGTTAGTCCTGGCTGTAATGAAACAGATTTTACCAGATTTTATCCATAATTTCAAAATAAACATCATTCAGTATTCAAATGCAATGTATTTTAAATTTTGTATTATAAAAGCGTAACCAAAAGTGAATTAAATTTTAGGGGTCCTCAAATCCAATGTAAAAAAGTAACCAAAATTGTAATATGGCCTACCACTGTCCCCATAACTGCAAACGAGAATGTCCGAGTCACTAATTTTGCAAATACCCCTATAAAATAATACAGTAATTGTTTTTGATAAGAATATGGTCCTTTGATAGAAAAATCATGCTTGTCATCTCATGGCTAAACTTTACTGTATACTAAATTTGAAAAGGCATTTTTTTATGTTGAAAAATGTAGAGATTACAGTGTTTTAAATCATTAGCTAATTGTGGTCACTGGTAATTACTATATCCATATGAAATCTAACTTGATAAAGATAAACGGGGATTCTAGCCTAGCGTTGAAGGCCTGGTAAGAATCCTATGATTTATTGAGGAGTCCTAAGGCTGAAACGCGTCTACATCTGCCACTGTGAGTTGAATATTATTTGACTCTCTTGTAGAATTTACACGTGCTTATCCAAATTCTAACATCTAGGTTTATGAAGACAATCTCCATCAAGTTAGATTTCATATGGATATTTGGTAATTAATATATTTTTGTGTTTTACGAAGTTTAGTGTCGGGTTTGAAATTCAAACTTCAAATAGAGTCTTCAGTATCTAGATGATGATGATTAAAAAAGCCAAACGGCATAATTACCAACGTTATTTCTATTTTTCTCGAAGAAAATCACCCTGATACCGATAAAAAAGAAAAAGCCTCGTCATCAAAATTACGATTCCGATTATGAATCAACGTTAGCGTCGTCTACTAATCTCTCCATACCGGGCAATTATTTGAAGTTTGAAAAATCAATAACCTTGGAAGCTGTCAACCTTGAAGTTATTGAAAAAGATCTCAGCAAGAAGCCAACCTGTGAGATAGCGGAAAAGAAAAAAACCGAAAATGTATGTCCAAGCATTCAATAGATTTACTTTTTCTTGAAAATCTTGTAAATGCATTGAAAATCAAATCATTACTTTTTAAAATTCAGTTAGCTACAGAAACATTGGTCAAATCCTTTAGTGTTAAAATTCCAGAGGATAAGCAAGCAACTGCAAAATCATTAGATATAAGCTGTACAGTGCCAAAGATGGACAATAACAAATCTTACACTCTGAGAATTGCTGTGATTCCTTTCCAAGAAGATTTTTATCCAACTCCAAATTGCAGTAGAGAGTCAAGTTTTGTAAGAAATTTTATTTTCTATGATTCCTTTTCACAGGCATGATACTCTTTTTCCTAGAAACAGTGAAATTTAAGATTTCCCTCAATAAAATTAGGAAATTCACATCTTTTGTAGGTCTATGTAAATTGTTTTAAGAATCAAAATGCCATTGATTTCTCCATTTTACGTTTATTATTATTCATAATAAACTTTGTATGATGATACAAAAATAAAAAATTGAGATTTCCAGGAAGCAGTCGTCAAAAAAACACTAAAACTGATAGCCAGATGCCTCTTGGCAGTTATCGGAATACCAATGTAATAACAAGATTATTGATTTTAAGATATAATCATTTAGGTTATAATTTCATATAAATTTTTTACAGTGGGAAATAAATTCTCTAACCTATCGCCTAGTTGATTTGGGC
Organism: Gyrodactylus bullatarudis; assembly: GCA_012064415.1. Classification (NCBI taxonomy): domain Eukaryota; kingdom Metazoa; phylum Platyhelminthes; class Monogenea; order Gyrodactylidea; family Gyrodactylidae; genus Gyrodactylus; species Gyrodactylus bullatarudis. Next base: position 36,762 of record SSNU01000085.1, on the reverse strand, counting down.
GGATATAAGGCTTTTCCAGTATCAGAAAACTTTAGCTCCATTCAAAAAGGCAAAATATCCTTATCGAGAAGAGGATCTGGACGATCTTCTCTAATAAGCTCAGTGGCCAATTCAAATTCGAATTATGAAGAAGTGAACGAGACTGGTGAGTTATTTAAAGTAACCAAGGGCTAAGTAAAAACCTGAATCATCTCAAAAGCAAAATTTTTAACTAAAGGAAAAGTTTATTCTCACCAAAAGTATATTTTTAGTGTTTTGAATTTTATCAAGAATATAATTCGATTCTGATCGAGGATCCTGTACTGCATTGAATGGGGTTAGACTCTGCCCTGGTAAACATGAAAACCAAATCGACACTGTTTTTTGAACTTTTTGTCACTATATACGATTTTTGTGACATTTCTGTCTTAAAACAATGTTTATGAAATAATTTTAATGCTTAACTCTTCAAGTCCTAGTGACTCGGATACGGATCAGAGAACTTTCTCAAGCCATAATTCTTTTTATAGAATATAATATTATTTTCTTGCTTTTTTTTCCGATAGAAGAACTAATTTTCTTTACAATAGACAATGATTTATTGAGGAGTGATAAAAATTTAATGATGACTCGTTTTTGAAAATGTATGAAAAATTGGATTTCCAAAATGCACCAAATTTATACTTTTTCGAATTTTGAACACAAAATTTTTATCGATTTCGATGATTCGAAGCAGTTATGTGCTGATATTTGGGATCAACATTAGACAAAGAATTCGAATTCACCTTCAGAGGCTCACTGAAATTCGTCATTACTGGGGGAAATCGAACCATTTGAATTTTTCGATTATCACAAAGGCAAATTATCCAAAATCTTAAAGTTTAACTTTTTCTCGGAAACAGTAAGATCTTCCCTATCTCTTTGTCTAATGTTGATCCCAAATATCAGTGCTTAACTGCTTCGAATCATCGAAATCGATAAAAATTTTGGGTGCATTTTCAAAATCCAAAAATTGGCCTAATTTTGGTCAGATTGAATTTTTTTTGAATATCAACAACTTACTAGCTCATTTCATTTAAAATTCGAAAAATCCCTTTTTTCTGTGAATCCAGAGAAAAATATCGAGTTTTTTGTGAAAATAGTAAATTCACATCTCCATATCAACTAGCTTTAGTTCTAGCAGAATAAAAATTTAATTTTTCAGAAAAACAATTTGCTAGGCTCAAAAATAACCCTCAAGATGATAGTTTTGAAATTTTCGTGATATTTTATTTTAGTTTTTACATTAATTGATCTTCCATGTTTTTATTCGGTTTACTTGTAAGTTGTTTATGCGAGCTTTTTTGGTGAATTAAAATAATACCTTAAAACCGAAAAATACTATTTTCAAAATTTTTCGATCTTATTATTAATTTTGAAATATAATTTTTGAGGCTCTAGTAATAATTTATTACCAGCTACCTAGTTCTTAAAGGATAAAATTTTAATTTTTCAGACAAACAATCTTTGAGGTTGTTCGATAAAATGGCTCAAATACAAATTCATCCAGCCATGCCAAGGTTGATTTTATCTCCGGGAAATTTGATATCCAAAGATATAAATGACTCTGATTCGAATCCTCCAAAATTGGATAACTCTTCCATGATAGAGAATCTCGATCAGCTGTTCAAGTCAATAATCGATCCTCTAAACATGTCAAAAGTATCCATGAAGAAGGGCGGGAATAAAATTTCTTCCAAAGTTTGTTATAATTACACTTATAGATTAAATTCAATGATATTGTGTCTCCTAGTTTATGACTATTGTTTTGGCTTATTCGTTTTTGGACAAGTTTTATGTTCTGATTTTATCTTGCTAGGGAGAATACAAGATTCGCCACTGTATTTGGTTGTGATTCCATTTGTAAATCTGATTCTCGCGATTGAATTCAGATTCCTTTGATCTGATTGAGTGTAGAAATCATTCCTTCGATATAAAATAAATATAATTGTAGATTTGAGAATTTTTTCATTCCACTTTAAATAACTATAACTACCTTGTATTCCAGAAAAAAAGGGTAGAAGGGACTTTTGTAGATTTCTTTGTTACTTCCTGAATTAAAAAGAAATCTGATAGGAATCTAAGGAATATTCCTTTATTCATTCATTTTAATTTTTTTTGTCTTGTAAAATTTTTGTTCTGAGAAAAAAAGACTAAAACTATTTTGAAGCAAAAATTTAGACGTGAAAATGTGAGTATCTATGACACGAGAAGCAATTTATTTCATATTTTTCTTCTCTCTACTTATTTTTAAAGTACGATTAGTTATTCAAAAAATGACAAATAAATCGAAAATCAGATTTTTTTAAAGCATGCAAAGTGTTTTTATATAAGAACTGAAGTTAACTTTTGCAACAATTGTTACCAGAACAAGTGAAGACAGGTGAAAACAGAATGCCAAATTCGGGAATTTAAAAATAGCGGGCCGGGCAAAAATTTAATATCAATAACTGGCTTACTTATCTAATTTCGATCTTAAATCAATAAAAAAATTTATCTAAAAGGGATGTTCTAACCATGAAAAACACATTTTTGAAAGTCGAAATGAAAATTTTTCATGTTCTGATATTCAAAAATCCCATTTTCCCTAAAATCATCAAAAATTAACCTAATTTCTTAGGACTTTCTTTCAACATGTGAAAAAATACTCAATTTTTACTATAAGGCCTAATTTTATTAAAATTTCTGCAAAAACTATTCAAAAATCTTAATTTTGTCCTTTCTATTAGTAAAATTCATTGAAAAATCTTGGCGCGTGTGCAAAAATTATCATTTTCAATCGAGATTTTATATCAGAATAAACTCAAAAACGTATGGTTTATAGGGAAAATTCTTAGTTTTCAATAATCTTCAAAATGAGAATAAAACAAAATTTATTATTTCTCATGTAGGTAACAATTGATTTGCATCCCTATGAGACTCGTTGGCTCCCATTAAAAATTATACCGTTTTCACCATTCGATCCTTTGATCAAGTCCACAAACAAGTACCTGACACATCAAATAAATATTCTTGATATAAAAATTGCCCCTGATAATGAGGGGAACAATTCAAATAGTCTTCCCAACGATGTCATCAAATGGCACAACAGTCACGAGATAATGAGTCACCTACCTTTGAAAATTTCTCAGAATGAGAATACAGAAAACAGTGATAAGGAAATGTTGATATGGTTGGAAGTTTCCTCAAAAACCTATTGGAATGATTGGTTGAAACGATGTCCTTACAGTATATTTGATAGTGAAGATGAAATTAAAAGCTGTGAATATATTCTTTCTGTTGAGTATGCTGCTGATGTTAAGAAAATAAGTGAGTTCATCACTATTTATGTAACATAATGATGAATTATCGGAAGTGGAAATATTTTTTAAAAATTGATCTTTTTCTTCATGTGGTACGAGTAGGCCTCATGATCTAGATTTCCTGATGAATTTTAACTATCTGCATATTAACTAGCTTTATAACGGGCTAAATTAGCAAGTCTAAATCTCCACCATGTATTCCATTAAGGATTTTTCATCTAGCTAGCTAAAATTATCATAGGTTACTATTGCAATGATGTTAGCTCGGACCTGAACCTTATCAAGGCGATAAGAAAAAAACTTTCTAACGGAAATTCTATTTAATAAGGGTTCTTTTGATCCCATCTAAGAAAATCGATTTTCTTTTGAATATTCCATCCGAGTAGATGTAAAAAATTTTTTATTAATCTTATCCAAGTTTAGATATCTCTATGAGACTTTTTGGTATTTTTGAGATTTGTTAATCGTGAATTATAAAATAGATTATGTCCTATCGCTTGGACCTGTATAATAACTGAGAATTTCTTTACTTTGTACTATATAGTATATAGGGATAACCTCAAGAAGGGGTTAATAAAAAGTGCCTCAAATATGAAAAATCTGCTCATTTTCCGAATCAGTGAAAATGATCTAAAATTAGTTTTATAATAAAATTTATTAAAACTTTGGCCAATATTAGAATTCTCAGCCATGGTCACGATTCTTCACACGGCTTCTACAGTGGTACTACAAGATTATCAAAATACTATTTATATATCTCATCCCTATTAGTTTTGTCCAATCAGATTAGAGAGTAGAATAATACAAGAGTCTGACCTATGATAATAATGTATTGATAGTCAGAAAAGAATAGAGTTATAATTTTTCATCAGATTTAATTTAATTTCCTTCTTTTGCTTATTTTTTCTCTTTTCAGATGATCGTAACATAAAAAGTCGAAAAATAACAATTCGAATTCATGTTAATTTTCATTCTGGAATGTCAAGTATACTGAAGCTCATCAATCTAAAGTTATTCAACCCAAATCCTGAATTTGAGGATTATCTTGTACTAACTGGGCGCATTCAATTCAACACACAACGCTTGGCAATTGTATGTTATTTATGCTTGTTATTTCAAACCTATCGAAATATTCACTTTTTATCTTTTCAATTAATTATTCGGTTTCAAAGTTTAATGCGAGATATTTTATAGAAACATTTCTATACAGAATTTTGAATTATAACCTACACGGGCGATATTGGGCTCAAATCAAAGTCAAGTGATCAAACTAAACTAATTTTTTTGATATGAAGCGAGATCAAATTTTAATTTTCACCATTTGGCTTGAAGAATAAAAATATAGTTTATAAATTATAGTATGAGCTCAAATTAACCTTGGTCCTGTCATTTGCGAAGCATCCAGAATAACAAAAATACTTTCATAATTTGAAGAAAAAAAGAGATTTTTGAATTTCAAAATAGACACAGAATTTTTAGAGAATTAGATATATAAAGCTAGTTAATATCAAGATGGGAATTTATGATTTTTACAAAATTCTCTTTTTTTTCATCAAGACATCGAATTTGATCAAGATTTTTGTGAATCTAGATCATGAAGCCCTCTTTCAAGATACGGAGAAAAAAAATTTTGAAAAAATCAATTTTTAAGGAAAATACGAAAAATTCGAAGTAGCGCCAAATTCCCTATTTTTTGAACTTTGAGTTTAAAATTTTTGCTGATTTCAATGTGGGAAAGCGATCAAAAGTTGAATTTTGGATCACAAAAATAAAAACCGAATCGTCTTAAAAATTTTGATAAATTTGTCATTTTTCAGGGATCTTGAAATATCAAATTTCATCAACTTTCAAGTAGGGAAAATGGTCAAAACGATTATGGAGTGATTGTCAAAACCAGATTCAGCATTTTTGATTACTTTGACTAATCGTGATCCAAAAATTCAACTTTCGAATTCGATTTCTCGATGAAAAAATTAAGATTTTTTAAAAAATCATAAATTCCCATCTTCATATTAACTTGGTGTACAAGTAAGTCAAACCCGAGTTTTTCATTAAAAATGGTTCAAGTTTAGTTTTCATATTCATAACAAATAGCTTCACTTTAGTTTTGTTTAAACTTGATCAAAGCTCCAACTAACTTTTTTTTATAAAATTACTGAATTTAAAAGGTTATACTGCAACATAGAGAAAATCAAGGTTTATTTTTTCAGAATCTCGACGAGAAATTACCAAGAAAAGATTGTGAAAATCTATTTTGTAAAATTATCTTATCCTACAACGTTGAATGGTGCAATGAAGTGATTCCATTGAATCAAAATAGCTTTGATATAAGTCCAATACCTCTAACAGATTTCTTACCCACAAATGAAGGTTATTCAAATCAAATGTTCGTTAAACATAAAAGTTTAATACATGAGTTTATCGAGCAAAAGATTGAAATCCCCTTGAAGAAGATTGGTGATTTACTTTTAGAGAATATCGACATAAAAGTTGATGAATCAAAAATCCTTGACGCTGATTTCACGAATATTCCAATGGTCCATCCTAGTATACTTGCCAAGTTGATTGAAAAAAATTTGAAAGTGAGTTTTCCTAGCATGAAAATATATGAATAAATCAAAAGCCTATTTATTATAAGTTATAATTTGAAAGTATTTATTTTAAATCTCATAAGCATTGAAGATGATAATTAAAATTTTTCCATAGGACCAAAAAGGATCTAAAAAACTATGGGAAATTTACACTTGCAGTATAATTATTTTCGTTTATTTCAGTTACAGTATAATATACCAATATATCCTTTCACTTCACAGTATCAATGAAAATTTACTAAAACAATATCATTTCACGTTATTTTTTCAAAATATTTCCATCATACTACTGATGATTTTCAAATACAAACTCGGCAATATTTTGCAATTTCGAGATTAGAGAATTTTGAACCAAGTAATATAGAGCTCTATGGATAGTGTAAAGATTAGGAATTCAAACAGCAAAAAATTGACTTTATAATATTTAGCGGAAGAATGTATTAAGTAATATAATTTGAGTTATAATTCAAGAATAAAAATCCATAATATTGCAAAGTTTAGCCCTTTAAGCCCCAGCTGGTCATATATGGTCACTTTCTCTAGCCATAATTATTTTTTAAAGAGACTAAAAATAGTTAATTGACCACTTTTCTGAAAGAAGAACTAATATTCTTTCGAATGAACTATGACTCATAAAGCTACAATAGTTCATTGAGAATTTATGACAATTTAAAAATGACTCGTTTTTGAAAAAGTATTAAAATTTCCTTAAAAATATAAATGTGAATAAAGTTTTCTCGGAATTGAAATTGATCTAAAAACAATGTAACGCTAATTAATTATGGTTTTTGCATCAAAAATGTATTCTGAAATTTTTCCAACTCTTATCATTTGAAGAGAAAAGTTCTGAAAAAAAAAGAATTAAAAAAAATATGGTCATTTTTCAAATTTCGGTTTGGCGCTAAAATCTGATTTTCTCAAAACTTGAACTGAAAAGTTTTGATTTGATATTTGTATTGGGAGGGTGGTCTGAAACAGTTTTTCAGGATCAGAATTAAACAAGAGAATAAATTTTTCTAATTTAATTCCAATGCATAACTTCATTATCGTTTATGAGGTGAATTTTGGTTTTTTGATCCTTTTTACTACTTGAAAATCAATGAAATTTTGATAATTTAAAATCCCTCGGAAATTTGACGGTAATATTCAGCTTTCTTGTTTAATTCTTTCTTGTAAAAATCATAGATTTCCAACTTCATATCTACTACTTCAACATTATGATTATTTAAATGAAATTGATGTTCATAGTATTGCTCCAGATAATGATCGAAAAACGGATTTTAAAAAATATTTGTTAGCTTCTTTCTTCATTGATTGTCTCTAGTGACTCAGCTTGAAGATGATATTCTTAAACATCTCAAAAAAGAAGAAGAATTTTAAACTCTGTCAAACTCTGTTGAAATTCAACGAGATGGACTGTATTTAAAAATATTAACTGAATATATGAACTTTTCAAAAACTTATAGTTAGATATTTACACAATTGTTATAATATCATTAGAAATGAATATCTTGGCCAAATTGTATTGAACTTCGCATTTTTTGTTGGATTCGAATAATGGTTTCAAAATATATTCTACTGAAAAATCAGGTTTTAATATTACAAATCGCTGCAATTATCGGTTGTACACTATTTTCTGATTCTTTAGTCTCTTCGGATCAAAATTTTTCTTAATCTCTACAATTAACTCATTAAATAACGTCACAAAATTTTGATATTTGAACCCTTTCTCACTTGATGACCAATAACATTCGATTAATATTTCAACCAATGAATAATGACTTTCTCTTTTCTATTTATCCATTTTATTTCATTAATTGAAATATCAGAAAATTTGCTCCAAGTATCTCTACAATCCCAAAAACAGGATGGAATTTTTCTTCTGAAGAAGACTTGTCAAGTAAACCGTTGGGAGACTCAGAAGTAGAGGTCCCAATGTAAACTTGTAGGACTGATTCAGTATTTAAAAATTGTAAACTTTAAATCTACGAAAAGTAAATCAAATAGGAGAAATGAAACATACTTGAATTATATAATATTCAAAAATTTTAATACAAAATAAAAAATCATAATTATCGAAAGGTAGATGTTACGTAGAAATTTCAGAAATGGTAACGAGTCAAGCCAGTTCCAGCTAAAGCAGCTCCTCCTCTGAAGGTACCGCTACCCCCAGTTATTCTTAGCTCATCAAAATAACGAGTCCTTTTGGCAATTTCATTAAAATACATTTTTCTTCCGTTATCTTGTTGATTTGGATATCTTCCATACCAGTTGTAATAACCAAACATGATATCTTTTGTCTTCTTGTTGTAATTTTTTCTAATTTAATTGAGAAAAAACTACGAAAAATTAAGGAAATTTTATTTCGTTTTTCTTTTTATAGAAAGTACATTGAGTTTAAATTTTGTATTCTCCTCGTATTATCTACCAATTGAAAATTTGTAAAGAGAGTTTATAATTTTTGCAAGAAATCTCAATTCTACATCGTAGACTTTGAGTGAGAAAGAAGTCAAAAGTTTTTTACAATGTTTTTAGTAAATTGGTCAGAGATTATTACAACGTCCATTAAAATCCAATTTGTTAGAAACCTCATTATTTTTACTTTTGAGTAGTATTATACAATGAATATGGTTTATCTTCTTTATTCATCTTAACCCTTGAAGTCTCACAGGGTCAAAGCTATTTTATGCTATTAGCAACTCGTTTTTGTTCATCTAAGCTTTAGAAAATGTTTCTTTCATCCCCCCATTCGATAGGAAATCTATTAATCTCCTGGGATACGCAAAAATCTCATCTCTATCATTACTAATTAAAATTCAAAGTAAATTGATTTTTTTCTAATTTTTGTTTAAAATCGTTTTTTTGAAAACCCATTTCCCAAAGTAGGATAAGTCTTATTATCATATTTATAGAATTCGAATATGCAATCGCTTGAACTCTATCTGCTAAAGCTTTCAGGATAGCCAAGTTTCAGATCAAAAAAACTCCTGAACGAAAAATAATTGCGGTAAAAACAACCTTTGATTCAGCGTATTCACAAACCATAAGATTGAATGCGATTCATGAAAAAATAATCCCTCGGACTCGGTTAAAAACATTCTCTAGATCTCAAAATTCTCAGTCATTCTTGATTTTTTGTCCAAAAGTTCATAAATTATACAAACAATTGGTTGACTTTTCATAAGTCTCTTTGGTCGTATCTCATACTTCTCAAATTTCAGATTAAAACTTTATTTACCATCTACTTGATTGAATAACTATTCACCTTTCTTACTACTCAAGGTAGGATAAATTTTTAAATTGTAATACTCAGTGACATGAGCAAATCCATTACTAAACATAAAATTCTTAAAACTAGCTGTTTTTAAAATTATCTTAGCTATTTGAATTTTCTTTCCAGCTAACATGGAATTTGAAATTGAGTTATGTGACATCTGATGGAGAGGAAATCCATCCAACTAAAACGTATAGATCAGGGCGGTATATCCCAATTGGAACACAATGTTTTAAGCAAGACTCGCCCTTTGAACTCAAGCAATCGTCTGAAGCAATTGTCGGCTATTCGAATCATCCAAAGATGAATTGGTACTATCAATTTCTTCAAGATGAACTTACAATATTCAAGAGTATTTGGTTGAATCTTTTAAAAATAAGTGAGTCGATTTATAATGTATATTCTTTATGTAGGGTTATCAGGGAGATTTTATTAAATTAAGAATAATAGCACAGTATCTGGAATTTATTTATTTTAGGAAGTGAATGAATATTGAGTTTTTAAGCTTTTGTTCGACCAGATCTTCTCAGACTTTTAAATGATTCGCCCGGTCTAACGTAGTTTTATCTGTCATATGGACACTCTTTTCTAGTTTTTCGGTTTTTCAGAAATCTATTATGAAAGTTTGAATTAAGATCTCTTGAATTGGCTAATAAAATGAATAAATCTACGTTTTGCAAGAAATCTATAGTCATCTTGTTAAAAAAGATAATTCTTTTTGTAGAATGTAGGATCGAATCACTTTTTCTCACAATTTGGAGCTAAGAAATAATGGTAGAAAATATAATCTACTAAGAAATCAATTTATTCATTAGTTTTTGACATGTTTTCCATGACTATCCTCCCCATCTTCCTTCTTTCTTTTTCCCAAAAGTTTACTCATAATTCTTTGTTTTGGCGCTGGAGGTTCAGCTGTTTCAGTTGCCATTGGTTCATCCTCTACTTTAGGCTTCTCTTTAGTGTTCTTAATGATTTTTAAAATCTCATTAAAAGTATCATCGTCACCTTCTTCCAATAAAATATCTTTCAAGGATTTTATATTCTCTTCATTTGCTGCATTTGTCAATTTCTCATTAATTTTATCTTCTTCAATATTGTCAAAATAGTTTAGCATATATCGTTTAACCGCTTTTTCTCCTTCTTTTGGTTTTTTCATTTCAATTTCACATTTGAGTGAATGGACACATTTCTGCATTTCTCCATTATTTGCATAGTACGAAAAAATTTTATCGTAGACACAATCATAATAGGTTGCATCAAAGAGTGAAGAAACAATAATCCAATTATCCTTGATATCTGCATCTTGACACTGACCAAAGATGTAAGTGCAATACGCTATGGCCAAAATTCTATTATAACCAAGGTCAATACTTCTTTCGGAAACGTATTTCCTGAATGAGTCTTGATTTGATACACTAGCCATAGCTTTTATTTCTTCATTTGATGCTTTGTTAATTTGACCAATACAGATGTAAAAGTGATCTAATCCTGCCGTAGCAAAGACATCGTAGATGTCTTGATATGGTGTTGCCAAATAGTTCATCAAAGCATCATGAAGCAATAATTGATTATTTCTCATGGATCCTGAACTCAAACCATTAGTCTCTTCAAATTTATCTTCGGGCATACTATCAAAATAGTTGAGCATATATCTTCGAACCTCTTTTTCTCCTTCTATTGGCTTCCTAAACTCGAATTCACATTTGAGGAATTGGATAGTATCCACCATAGGTCTATTATTTTTATAGTAACCAAGTATTAAATCCCCAACACTATCATAGTATCTTTTATCAAAGAGTGAAGCTATAATAAACCAATTTTTCTCAATATCTGCATCATGACACTGACCAAAGATGTAAGTGCAATACGCTATGGCCAAAATTCTATTATAACCAAGGTCAATACTTCTTTCGGAAACGTATTTCCTGAATGAGTCTTGATTTGATACACTAGCCATAGCTTTTATTTCTTCATTTGATGCTTTGTTAATTTGACCAATACAGATGTAAAAGTGATCTAATCCTGCCGTAGCAAAGACATCGTAGATGTCTTGATATGGTGTTGCCAAATAGTTCATCAAAGCATCATGAAGCAATAATTGATTATTTCTCATGGATCCTGAACTCAAACCATTAGTCTCTTCAAATTTATCTTCGGGCATACTATCAAAATAGTTGAGCATATATCTTCGAACCTCTTTTTCTCCTTCTATTGGCTTCCTAAACTCGAATTCACATTTGAGGAATTGGATAGTATCCACCATAGGTCTATTATTTTTATAGTAACCAAGTATTAAATCCCCAACACTATCATAGTATCTTTTATCAAAGAGTGAAGCTATAATAAACCAATTTTTCTCAATATCTGCATCATGACACTGACCAAAGATGTAAGTGCAATACGCTATGGCCAAAATTCTATTATAACCAACGTCAATATCTCTTTGGGAAACGTATTTCTTTAATAAGTCTTGGTTTGATAAATTAGCAAAACCTCTTAATTCTTCATTTGATGCTTTGTTAATTTGGCCATAACAGAGATAAAAGTTGCTCGCGCCTCCCACATTAAATTCATCGTAGATTTTTTGATATTTTTCTTTCAAGTAATTCATTAAATTTAAATTATTAACTAAACTCTTGAAAAATATCTTTAAAGAGAAAATCTCTCACTTGCGTCATTTCAAATAAAAACAGTTACTGCGCTGTTAAAATTTTGAAATTTAAGGTTTTTTTGAGATGAAAAATTTTTATTGAAATAATTAAGAAAGGGGACAGGAAAAGAGTGCCCAGTGTGAGAGGGTTTGAACCTAGGAGAAAAAGAGTGTTCAGAGAAGTGAGGGAGATACCACTACGCTACACCGAGCGAAATATTAGATAGTTTCAAAAGTATTAAGCAAACTTATTCTCGTTGAAATATGAAATTACGGCTGAAACTTGGTTTCAAGATTATCTGATAGTTTGAAGAATCCCGGGAATCTTTAGTATAAAACAAAATCTAGAAAGGGCAAAGAGGATAACTCGCCTCATCATGTGTGAAGTTGGCTGTGTCTCCAAATTCTTCCAAAGAAATTTTTTTCATAAATCAGTAAAAGCATTCCTCCTGAATAGATTACTACAAATCTTCGAAAAATTCTGAGACCTTGATCATGAAAAAACGAGATTTTTATGAAAATAATAAATTCCCATATTCATCGAGAATCGCCTTAGCTCAGTAAATGTTTTTCTGTAATTTCTAGTCGGAAAAATAATTTGTTTAAAGTTGAGTAACCTTTAAAATATAGAGAAACCTACCCAATAAAACTAATGATTTATTTTCCCTCAGAATTATACAACCATATCACATGAAAATCAATATCGATATTCAGTAAAAGCTGGACTGAACAATAAATAGCAGATACAATAATAAACCTGCTAGTAGTATTGATGAAAATCTGTCAATAAAATTCCTCCCATTTTACATTTTAAAGGTTTAGAAAACATGCCTACAATAAATAAGATGCATTTTCCCCCATATATTACAAGATAGACTTTTTTAATATAGACAATGCAGAATGCATTTTCACATCCGTATGACTTTATCATTATTCCTTTCTTTTTAAATGACTTTTTCTTCCGTCAAAAAATTCTTTAGGAATTTTATTCCTCGCCTATTTCATACGTCGTTTGAAAATAAGGTAAATTAACTAATTTTGATGATGAAATTTTGAATTTATTCAGCAAAAAAGTTTATATCCGAAGATAAATGGATCTCCTTCCCATGGAATGATAAATTTTGAACCAATAAGTTCTACAGGAAGCTTTTCGACATTTATTGACTATAACGTTGTTCGCTTAATACCTGATTATGTTGTCTTTTGAAAAGTGTAAAAAAATAGGAGTTTTTTCCTCAAAAAATATGTTTTTTGGAAAATATTAGAGACAATTTAAATTTCGAGGGGGCGTGATTTTCCATTTTTTTACACTTTGACTTGAAAATTTTAGCTAATTTCAAGGTGTAAGAGGAACCAAACGTCAAATTCATCATGTTCAATATTCTGTATAATAATATTTACTTGCATGTATGAAATGTCTTGTTAATGATATTATTCATAACAATAATTATTGTACATTTGATTCAATTGCCTTGAGAGATCCATTCTTACACGGTTTTATACCTCATCCAATGTTTGATGGAAAAAAGAAATTATTTTACTGTACTGTCATTCCTTGCAATTCTGGTAAGCTGTAATATTTTTTTCATTCTTTAATGTATAATCAGAGAGGTAAGTATTAAAAGAAAATGTTTTTTCTTTACAATGAATAGACTTTACAAAATAGGGCAGAGGGGAATACATCGCATAGACCAAGTGTATGCTTAATAATTTAAGTGTCAGAGCAATTCCTGCTAATTCGTACTGAAAAGATTAAGATTAATATCTATTATACAATTCAACCTTTCTGTTTCTGATCTCGATTTGTTCTCATCTATACTGTTTGAATTTATTTTTCACACCTCATTCAAATATAGAATTTCTGTATTTTCGTTTTTTTTAAATGATTTATAATGATCGAAAATATCTTTGATTTTAGAAAAAATTATAGAGTTCTCTATGAATAAAAATTCTCTATTTGAATGAGTTTTGCAAAAAAATATTTGAAAATTATACAGGTGAATCCCCTTGAAAGTAGATCAAATTAAATGTAAATGAGAACAAATCTAGTACAGAAACTCCAGAGTTTAATTGCATAATAGATACTAATCTTGATCTTTTCAGTACGAATTAGCAGGAATTGCTCTGACACTTAAATTATTAAGCATACACTTGGTCTATGCGATATATTCCCCTCTGCCCTTTCAGTACGAATTAGCAGAGCAATCCCTGCTAACTTATACTTAAGTACGAACTAGCAGTTCAGTACGAATCAGCTACAACATATCAAGTTTGTTTATCATTTCTGATTCTTATTTAAATAACAATATAAATTAGGGAGTCGAATGCTTACTTCAAGTAAACTGCATAACAAACTCTTTCTCAAGGAATTTTTTCTGTTTATTGAAAACTATATATACTTTATGATCCAGTTTTGTTTAAGAATACTGAGTAAATAGAATGTTTTTAGATCAATGCAGGTTACTAATATTAGGAATAATTTCCAAAGTGACCCCAAGGAAAATAAACACTAATGACCCCGAAATTTTCCAAAAGAAAATAATTTTAATACTAACAACTTGTTAGTAACATGAAATAATATCTTTTCAGTGTCAAAATTTCCTATATGAATTGTTTGTCTGATATATATTTTGAATGGCTTAACTTCTATGTTAAGATAGAAAATTCACTTTTTCCTTATATCGAATCCTTGATGGGAAAAGACTCATGCTAATTAGATTATAATCCAATCTTTAGGTTCTTACAAGTTTTCTCAAACTCGAAGATTTATATTATGTTACTCAAAATCGAAATAGTTTAATAAGAAGAGTTGTCAATTTCAACAAACTACAGTTTTCTTCCCAAATGAATAAAGCAGCTTATTTGGAAATTTCGTTAATCTGAAGGAGTCGTAAGGTTACAAAATAAATTGGAAACGTTGAAGACAAAAAATCAAACGCTGTAAAAGTGAAATTTGGTGTTATGAAAATATATTCGGGGTCATTTATAGAAAAATATTTTCTTTGGGGGTCACATTTGAATTTTGAAACTCCTGTGCGATTTATTTTCAATGATCTATGGATGAAGTTTTTGTATCAACTGTCGATACTGAATTCATTTTTAAGAATTTTGATGCCATCATTGGCATAAAATAGCTCAATACATAGTTGAAATGGATTAAATACTAGTCCAGTATTTTCCATTTCAAAATCACTCAGTCAGAGAAAATTCTATTCATAGTCCTTATCATGAGCTCGATTTCTTAATGCTAATCTAACCACAAGACTAAACCTTGGTTTTCTCACTTCACCCGAACAATATAAATTGATTATTTCATTCTAATGATATGGCTAATGTTTTACAAGAATTATATTCTATCTGGAATTGAGTCTCTCTGGCGGAATGAGATGGATAAATTATGCATCGTGAATATATAATCGGAAAATTAGCATAAGAAAATAAAATATAACACTCATTTATTTCTTCTTGAGAAACATATGGCTCAAGCTGTATAATTTTCGATCATCCAAACATTAATTTTTGAGATTTTTTTGCAGACTCAATTTCTTGATGAACTTATTATAAAGCCAGTTGGCATGACGATGAGAATTTATACAAAATTTTTTTTGGATAACTGATTGTTAGAAAAACAATTTACATTTGATCTCCGTAATGAAATGAGCCTATGAGTAGTTTGAAAAAGTCTTTTATTTCGCCTCATAAAGGTCTCATCAGACTTTTGCAACTGTTTGATAAATATATTAGATATATTCAAAAATTTGTATCCTCTGATTAGCTGCCTTGAGAATAAAATTAGATAGGGGTTTCTCTTGTTAAAGCTTTATCCCTAATTATAATTATTCTTCAAATCACCCAAAAGAGTTCTAACTCATTATTAGAAATAAATGTTTTCGAAGAAGCTCGACAATACTTCAACAAAGTATTTTTAATTTTAACAATTTATGGAAATCGAAAGAAATTGTTGTTATCAAATAGTTATATACAATGTAATAAAGATATTCATTCAAAGCATATTTAGAAGAAAAAGCTATTTCTTTTTTAAGAAAATGCACGATGTTATAGAGCTGAATCCATAATCAGTTTGATCATCTTCATGATCATCATTTATTCAGCTTTATTTACATCAAACTTACTGAATATGAGAATAACTTGGAAATTATATTCAAAATGTATGCAAAACATTGTTATCTTCAATAAAGACATAAAATTACTGATACATATCTTTTTAGAATAAAAAAGATCAGTCATAAATAGATGAAAACTGAAATTCTTATAGTTTTTATTAAAACTTTTTGATGTATAAAGATGGCAATTTCCTTTTTTCACCCAAATCTCAATATTTTTTCTCTAAATATTAGTCAGGAAAGCAAAAATTTTGCAAAATTCACCCCGAAATAAGCAAATAAGTTGTTAAATTATGCTCAAAACTCTTTGATTTCCAAGGATCTAAGCGATCAGATATACCGATAAAAATTAAACAGAGATTCCGGATACATAATATCTAAATCTCATATATTTACTTGTGACATAATAGAGGTCAAAATTTTCATTAAAATTTCTTAATTCTCATTTTATCAGAATATTTTTCTACAATAGGTCTTGCTTTCTCTTTGCATTTATTATTGCAATTATTTATGTGATAAAAATAAGAAAAATCAAGCACGAACCTAAAAATATTCAGAAGAACAAAGTTCCCTTGTAAGTAGTCAGACCATCTTTTTGCTATTGAAGGCCTAAAAATAAATCTTCAGCTCTATTATGTCATGACTTTAAAAATAATTTTTTTCAAAAAGTTTAACACAACTCGAAATATTTTACACTATTAAAAACCTTTTACGGTCGGGCCTTTCAAAATTATCAAAATTGTATTCCTAATAATCATATACTTTAAGTATAGAGATATTCGTTATTTAAACTTGAGGGAGCTAGTCGACATAAATTGGCTACCATTGCTACCTGGCTATGTTGTTTGCTGGCTTGTTTTTTCTGTAAAAAAAGAAACAGAAGAAAAAGGTGGAGTATTTATTACAGAATAAGGATTATAAAAATTAAAGTGAACTATTTTTGTCAGGGTAATTTAAATGTTTTTGTTATTAGATTCTAAACTCATGTGGAAGGTTAGAGAACAACAAGCGTAAATTTGAGCGTTTAAATGTTTTTATTCTAAACTTAATCTTAATTTTTCTTCAAGAGATGAATTATATTATTATTATTATATTATCAAAGTTATTATAACAATCCCTTTACTTTTTATAATCCTTATTTTTTAAGAAATTCTACACCTTTCTCTTCCGTTTCTTTTTCTTCAGATAGACCAATACAAGCCAAAAGACAACATAGTCAGGAACTAAAATTATGTTTATCGATATATTAAATACATGCAAGCCTTAAAAAAGCTTTATTCATTCTCTGATTAGCTATTCACAATTGAGTACAGTTGAGAAACTGGGAAAAAAGTAATCACAATTGTAATTATGGCCTACCAAGTTTTAAAAAATGGAAATTTAGCGCCAACCCAAAAATTTTCCCAAAAATTTTCAAAATTTGCATTCGGATTTTATATTTGATTAATTTGAGTATGTTCACTCACTCAGATGTTTTTTGAATATAAATTGATAAAAATTGATAGTGAGATATCCATCATTAAATGTTTCTCTTGTTTCCTAAAGAATTTCTCTTCATTACATTCATACTTACTTAGATCTTTTGAGAAGAAGATTTATTTACATAAAAGATTGATCAGCAAAATTACTAATCTTATCACAGGAAACTTTATCCCAAGGAATTTTGTAAATAAAATTTAATGAGAAAAACTCTTTAAATCTTTTATTGATTCTATACAAGAAAAAGGATGTTTGGATCAGAGTTCTTATTACAGAAAATAAAGCTCTTCAATTTTACATTAGGTGTTGATTTTTCTTGGGACAAAGCAGACCATTTTTTTATAAGGATAGATTTTATACTTTTTTGTAAATTTCTAAATATTTTTATTTTTTCTTAAGGAATATCAATTGATGAAAAGTTCGATCCGAGTATATGTTCAAGATGTCAAAAGAACGGCAGAAAAGAAAATTCAAATACCTTTTGTATTCCTTGCTTTGAGCCCTTGCCAATTGAGTTGTTTGGATCCGCTGATTATGATCTTGTTTATCGAAACAAATTGCTAACAAAAAGTGAGTCATTATTCTATTTCATTCCAAGCTTAACTCCTTCGATCCCTGAGTCATCGAGGATCTTTTTCGTCATATTACAAGAAAGCTTGTAGAGGACTCTGAAATGAGCGCCCCGATCTTCTTGCAAGGTTTTGTTATTGGGATCATTGACGTGTTTATAATAAAATGCATCATCTCTTTTGAGGTAATTCGTAATAGGTAAAACCCCATTGAATAGTGTAACAGAACATTTACCACGAATATGAGTGGCAGGGAGATGCTGGGTCTGTCGCGAAAGCAATAATTCCCGATGGCGGATTTGTGATTTTGTCTCCTTCGAATATCCACCATTCTTCTCGGTATTATTGACTGGATCAACAGTTTTAGGTCGACTTAATAAAATTTTTTTAAGACTTATTTAAAATGAAATTTATCATGAATAACGTATTTTTATTTGAAAATTTTCATAATTTTGTTTATATAATCACAGAAGCATAAAAAAGATGTTTTGGAGCGATGTTAGAATACTTGAAGATTAGTATTCTATCACATCGACTGGCGATTTAAGTAGTTCTGAAAAATCTTGTCCAAATCTAGTATCCAGTTTTTATTTTGAGTCCAAACAATTAATGAAGATGTTGAAATTTTTATAAAAAACTACATTACAGTAAGAGTATTGTAATCTATCAATAGATATTGAATAAAATATCCATAGCAATATTTCCTAATATTTTTTGAAACATTTTATTTTTATATACGAAAGCTTACATTTAAATATCTTCCAAAGAGTCTAGGTTTTTCTCCTTCTGTTCTTATTATTGCAAACTTGAGATTTCTTTCATCTGATCAGGTATTATTTCTCATGGTCAATAGTGTCGCCAAACTTCTACTTTTTTGAACTTGGAACAAAAATTTATGTTTATTTCAAAGTCAGAGAGGGATCAAAAGTTGATTATTAGGATCACGATTAGACAAGTGAACTGATTGTGACCATGAAATCTTTGATGAACTTTTAGGAAAAAATACAGACTTCAATCCTCATATTAACTTGAATCTACATTTCAAATTACAGTCAAATCTGAACATTATTTTTATCCCGTTGATTATCTCAAAAAATCAACAGCCATTTTGATGTCTCAAGGCCTGACCTCTCTGAGGTGGTGTCTAATAGGCTAGGGTGAAATTTTAAACCTCATATTAGGACCAACTTTTCTGATAGAACTATAAATTCTAAGCATTATTTTGAAAAATGTGTCGAAAATGATTCTCCATTATCTTATTCGGTTTTAAAAATCCAAAATTTTTCAAATTGCCGCTCAATTATCAATGAATTTTTACTACCCAATCACTAAAATCCGGAATATCTTGGCCATATAATGAGTTTCTTAATTTTTATCTTCAAAAATAGTAATTTTGTCATCAAGAGGGGCTTCATGGTTAATTTCGTTATTTTATCATGTCCGTGGGATATTGTGGGAAAAATGGGCAATGACATAATGGAGAATGACTTTCACGCTTTAAAATTATGAAAAACATGATCTGAGTATTAAATTTTATCAGAAAAGTTAGTCCTCTCGTGAGTTGTTCGGAGAAAAACATTTCACCCTGTCTAACTATTCCAAGTCTCTACAGTAAAAATATTTCTATTGAAACATCTTATTTTTATTGAAACACGAACATTTACCCCCTAATTAAGTATTTACCAATCAGAAGGCAGCAAGTGATTTCTATACATTTAGATAGGAAAAAAGTGAGTTTTTGTGAAAATTCACTGTGTTTCAATAAAAATGAGATGTTTCAATAGAAATATTTTTACTGTAAGATTGGATTTTCACTTCAAAGAAAGAGTATTTGACAACTTTATCCTATAATCGATTATTTACTTTTAGCTAATTTAATAACTATTTTATCATTCCACAGAAGTGCCCATATCCTAGAAACCAAAAGGAAACGTTGATCATTTTATGACAATGTCAGCTTGGTTGATTAAACAAACTGATAAGCCTTTTCATTGAAAATACCTCTGAAGAGACATCATAATTCATTTCTTTCACAATCTTCCATTGGAAACCACAGTTGTATTACCACTGCAATTTTGTGATAATCTATAAAATATTATTTGAAATTCTGTGCAAAGACTTTATTCTAAACTTGAACATACATCTAGGAAAAATTTTTAAAAATTAAAATACACTTTACTGTCCAACGCAGTAAATTCATAATAATTATTATATATATTATAAATACGTTTGATTAAAATTATATCACAATTTTAATGCAAATACATTTTTATCGTTTCTAAAAAATTAGGAGATATCTGTTTTATTATGGAATGGAAATATTGGAATATTGCTCTCATCATGATTGGCTTTACATTACTTTTTTGTGTGTAAAAGACAGATTTTTTCTCCCGAACACTTTTCTATTTGATGCTTCCAATAGTTGCCGTTTTCGAATTTTCTTTGTAAATATCATTTTCCCGAAAAACTTTAATTTTTCTAAATTGGACTGATATTTTTAAGGACGTATTCAGAATGTTAATATCACGTGAAAATCTGATTTAAAAAGATCATAGCGAGTCTGATAATTCAAAATTCATTGTTAAGCACATTGCTCTTTTTCATGATATCGATTATGTTCTAATTAACAAAAAGTTTTGAAATTTCCAAAACCATCCTCAGACAGCCATTTAGATATTGTTCTCTGAGAGTCTGGTTTGAAAAGATGCTGGCAGAAATAACGATCGTTATTTATGAAATAATAATACATTTTCATATTATCACATCAGTAGCCCTAAACAGGAAATTTTGAATGCTGAGTAAAAGTATATTTATTCGAAATAACATCAATCATATTCCTAAGCCTTTTCCAGATAGTCAAGAATATTCTTCAGTGGATGAGTCACTTGCTAAAAAAAGATCTTTAAAATTGTTTTATAGCAAATTTCGCTCATTCTGCTTAATTAAGCTGTAATCAATATAAATTTCCAGCTCAAAAAAGTGGGAATTCGACAAAAATTATCACTAGATATGTTTTCTGTCTAAGTTTGCTTTATATTGTGGATTTAAAAAATATTCTGATGAAAAATATAGAATTTTGTAAAATTAATCAGAAACGTAAATTTCGATTTTTAATTTCATAGATCTAAAAGACAAGAGTAAACTGATGAGTGTTGGCACTAGCGGAATCGCCCTTGGCATGATTGTTGATTTTCCAGGAAAAAGATCCCTATCAAATTCTATCAATGTGAACCAGCACTATATCGTCCTGGGAATGACTAAAATATCCTTTGGGGTAAGTATTCCAAATAAATTCTGCATAAAAACATGTAGAGATATCAACAATTTTCCTTATGAATTACGGAAACTTGGTCGATGTCTTGATGAAAAAAATGAGAATTTTGTAAAAATCATAAATTCCCATCTTCATATTAACTAGCTTTACTATAGTAAATCCTCCTTCATATATCAGCTAGCATTAATTTGATTATTCTTTGAGAAAAGCCGTGCTCTAATTTTTAAAAGCACTGTAGTGATTGATTACAGTGCTTTTCAGACCCCAAAACTTTGGGAGTAGAAAGATTGGTTTTCTTCCATAAAAATTAGAGCACGGCTTTTCTCAAAGAATAATCAAATTAATGCTAGTTGATATATGAAGGAGGATTTACTATAGTAAAGCTAGTTAATATGATGATTGGAATTTATGATTTTTACAAAATTCTCATTTTTTTCATCAAGACATCGAATTTGATCAAGATTTTTTTA
Source organism: Gyrodactylus bullatarudis (assembly GCA_012064415.1). NCBI lineage: Eukaryota > Metazoa > Platyhelminthes > Monogenea > Gyrodactylidea > Gyrodactylidae > Gyrodactylus > Gyrodactylus bullatarudis. The sequence goes on along the minus strand of SSNU01000085.1, from coordinate 15,011 downwards.
AATCTAGATCATGAAAAACCCTCTTTCAAGATACGGAGAAAAAAAAATTTAGAAAAAATCAATACGGCAAATTCAAAGTAGTGCCAAATTTCCATTTTTTCTGAACTTAGAGTTTTAAATTTTCACGGATTTCAATGTGAGAGAGTGATCAAAAGTTGATTTTTAGGATCACAATAAGACAAAAAAATCGATTATCATCATAATAATGTTGATAAGTTCGTCATTTTTCAGGGGTCTTGAAATATCATATTCCATCGAGTTCAAAGTAAGGTCAAAAAATCAAAATTTGATTTTGATACGATTATGGGGTGATTCTCAAAACCAGATTCAGCATATTTAATTTCTTTAACTAATTGTGAATTTAAAAATCAATTTTTCATCACTCTCTCATATTGAATTCAGCGAAAAATTTAAAACTCAAAGTTCAAAAAAATGGGAATTTGGCGCTACTTCAAGATTTCGAATTTTCTTAAAAATTTATTTTTTCTAAATTTTTTTGCTCTTTCGAATGGTGCTTCTCATATTATCTAAAAATATTAAATAAAGAAGTTTTTTATTCAGTATGCTAGGAAAATTATTCTTAATGTTTGAGATAGCCCGAAGAATTCTCTTTTCATTCATGTAAAAAGATTTATCTTACAGATCAAAATGACTTCAGTAAATTACGAAAATATATAATCGACTCTGATTGATCTATAGGGACTAACCAATGAAACGACACTAGTCTTCTCCCCAAAAAACCCTATATAATAAGCATATTATCCCGATTAATATTAATCTGTTCTACTTTCAGGGGGTTTTACCTGTATAATGTATAATGAGTACCACATTGGAAAAGATATGCCACATTCCAGGCATATTTATTAGTATTACTCTATCCCGCTACTTTCTTATTTTATTCCAAGCTAGAGTTGTATAGTACTTGACTTCGACACGAATCTAAAAATAACATCATCCATGCATTGCATACCGCTGATTAAGGAATATTCATTATTTTGCGTGCTTCATAATTAATACGTAATTAGTTTTATTTCTCATACTGACAGTGTGTATATTGGCAGAAAGCAGGAAATGTCGATAGAGACTCCTTACTACTTTTAGCTTTAACAGAATCAATGTCTTCTTTTAATAATCAACTACAGACTTTATTACAGTCATTTTTCGAAATTAGTGGGTAATTTTTCCGATATTAGAGGAGACGTTAAAGTTTATATCAAAACTATAGTGTTCAGTTTCTCGAATTTAGTGAAATGCTTAAAAAAATACTAGAAAGTTTAAAAATACTAACGAGATAATTGCAGGTTAAGATCTATCCCGATTAAATTTTGAAATTGGTTTTAAATTAAAGTTATTCTGGAAATAGTCTTGAATTTCTGATCTAGTTTTTCGATGCTTTACCCAAGGCTTTTCTCTAACACTGTATTTAATTTAATAAAAATTAAAAATTATTTTATAGTTGGAATTCGCATCAAGTGCTGCTCCACACAAAGGATCCGTAATTTTCTTCAAGCCAGGCTCATACGAAATTCGAGGAAAGCTCAGTTCCCTTGGGGGTTTTATCAACCTGAATATGATAAAAATTGCTCATAAAAATACAAAGCTCGATGTGGAACATCTCAAGGACGAGTCTATCCTCAAGGAAACAAAAGAATTGATTAATGTTCATGTCTATGATCCGAATGACGGAAGCACGGATCGTATCAAGACAATAGAATAGAAATTTTTACCAAGATATACGAAGATTTTATTTACATCTGAACAGAATTATTGTTCAGAAAACTTGATATTAGATATGTTAATAAATTTTTATTCATTTTATCTTGTTTTATAATTTAAATGCAGGTTGATTTTTAATATAAATAAGGTTTCAATAACTTTTGGGCAACTTTTCAACCCTTAGAAAATCTATTATTAATCTTCTGAAATACGAAAAGATCTCAGCTCTAATATTCGTCAAAAACGTCTTATACTAATTCAAAGAAAGTTGATTTTTATCTCAATTTATTCTTGTTCAAAAAGTTTTTTTGAAAGCCTATTTCACAGTGTCATAGATAAAAAGTAAGATCAATCATATCAGTAGAATTTCAATATGCAACCTACGCAACTCTGATGAAGCTTCAAAAATAGTCTATTCTCGATTGATAACTTCTGAACTAACAATTATAATTGCGCTAAGTAGATTCGTAATCAGCGTAATTAATGCCATGTGAAAGACTAAAAGATCAAATGCAAGCCGTGAAATAAATCTCCAAATCAATGTTCTCAATCTTTGATGAGGTGGAAATTTAAAATCCAACAAGCAAATGAATATTTTTCGGAAAAAAAAATTTTTATATCCCTCCAAATTAGTATAAAAAAACAGAAAATTAATAGGAATTTCTTTTATTCCCCTCCTGTTGCTGGAATCTAATCACATGTTGATAGGAACATGAAGACATTATTTGTAGTTGATAAAAAATGCTTTTATTATTACTCTATGCGATCAACAGAGATATAGAGAGGAAACTATCAATCAAGAAAGTATCAATATCCTGAAACAAGTGACACCATTCAAGTTGGATTTTATAGCCTTAGGACCCTATGAATTCTTTTTTTGGATTAGCCAATAGAATTTCATCTGATCTGTTCAAGCCAATGAAATCAATCCAAATGAATAAATAATACAAACTCTTTGTTTCATTTTTATCATTAATGAATTTAGTGGATTTGTCATGAATAATACAGCACCAGTAATACGTATTGAAAAGACTAGAGAATTTGTCCTTAATCAGGATCAAATTCAGATGGAAAATTACAATGGAGAGGAGATTAACTGTTGTTCCAATTACTTAGATCTATCACAAATAATTGATTCAAGTCAGGAAATATCCGATGAAAGTAGCTCAGACGAGGTTGTCTGGAGGAACTCAAATTATTCAAAGCTGTCGAAAAAATATGCCAAAGGTCGTCTGACACTAAAACGTTACAAGGATTCTACAAAGGTTAATCGTAAACCCGTATGGTTGCAGTATAACTTTCTTAATAATCCTAGCATTCAGTATGAGAATAATGCAATACCAAATCTCAGTAATATGATAATTTTCTATCCAAGATTCAAATCGAACCTCATTTCATCAGAGAAAAACGACCCAGACTTGTCTAGGACATCAATATTTTCATTTCTACTGAAGCATTTATTTTGGGAGTCCGATAAGACTTCATTGATTTTCCGTATTGTCCTCAAGCATGGAGAGGCAACTCAGATTATAATTGAACTATTGAATGAGTTCGATTATAAAGTATTGTATGATATCCTTTTTGCTAATATGGGTAATCCGAATGAAGAATCTCTGATCCTCCGATCGCCCTCCCATCATTTACAATCTCCTATCTCGAGTAGGCAATCTTCACTGGAACCTTTGAATGAAATTTTAGATGAATAGTGAGTAAATTCAGTTTGGATGATTTAAAAAAGTTTCTTTATATAAAAGACCCCCTTTTGAAGTGTGCACCAAAAAATTTTCAATCTGATCGGTCCAAGTAAAATTATCATCTTTTGGCTAAGTATTCATACTCCCCTTGATATTCAGATATATTTTATATATTTCAGTCAAAAAATTAATAATACTTATTTAGAATTAAAAGAATTCTTTCAGCGTTTGAATTCAGCTCTCAGAATTCATGTGACATCAATGACGGAAGATCTTGCTTAATCAAATTTTAAAATTAGAATATTTGAAATACTTAAGAGAACTTCATCGATAAAGTTAGTTCTTTACTGAGAGTAATTTCAAGATGATGGGATGAAACATGACGGAAATCACTATTCGTGAAGCCAAATAAATTAATTCTGTTCATCAAAGTAATCTAAATAACGAGCGTGAATTCTAGTCAGCAACATTAGAATTAAATTTTGTTGACACAAATAGATCTCGTCACAAAATTCACGTGATAATTCTCAAAATATTATATGGGTTAATTCCTAAAATCACCCCAGAGGAAATTTTTTCTATTATTCACCCCAAATATTTTTTTAAAATAATTTAATAATTTCTCTACCCTTTTTTCCGCGTTTGATATTTTACGGCTTTTGCATGGTGTTCCATATTTTTTATTTACTCTGTAACCTTCAAGTTCCGACTCCATCAGATTTTCGGCATCACGGAGCATGATAATCTCCGAGTAAGCTGCTTTCAAGGATATTATTTTGTATTTATATTGGGCATACTTTTTAAAAACAACTTCTAACTTTTCAGTCACGGCATACAGATGTTAATATGGATATTCATTAATTTTTGCAAACTTCAAGGACATTGGAGTTTGGTGAATTTAACAATTCTTCTTATTTCACTATTCCGATCTTGAGAATGTTCACGTTCAATCTTTCTGAAACTTATGTAGGTTGCATAAAGAATTTGAATCTTTCAAGTTACACCATTCAATAGGAGGGGAATTTTGAAATGAGAATAATTGATTCGAGGTTGAAATATTCATTGGGGTGATTTTTGGAAAAAATTTTCCTCTGGGGTGAATTCTGGAAAAAATCCTAAATAAGTTCATCTTACTTTTTTTGCCCTCAATGGATTCTTAAATATTTTATGCGAGACTCATTAAACCAGAAAAAGACTGTTAGACCTCGATAAAAATTTAAGATCTTGACGGACTTTGGTGAGAAAATAGTTATGCAATATTGTAAATTACTTTTAGCTTTCAACAGTCTCATAAAATCGTTTCCACACTTTGCTGAAATGATTTTAGCACTAGCATTGAAATATAGTTCGCGGATTTTCGTGATAATTTAACAAAAATTATTATTATTATTGGCCTGTGAGTCTGCGTTAACTGAATTACCTTTGAACTGACCTTTGAAATACAGTTGTATCAGAAAGTAAAGTCCTATCAAAAATAGTAAATGAATTAGAAGACATGAAATTTTCCCAAATAACTTATTTTTAAATTATCAAAATATTTTATCAAATTTTCTGTAATCTATTCTAAATACATTGAACAGAATGAAAGAAATAATAAAGATCTTATTTATTAGATTAAAAGATCAATCAGATGTTTGCTCATAAATTTTTGTCTTTAAACATTTAACTACAAGATAAAAGACATTTTTAGATACTGTATTTTCTCCTTTGAATTTCTGTTTGCTTATAATATGACTTAAGGATACAGATCGTTCCCTTTTTCAATGCTAACCTTTATTAGCATCTTATTCCTTTTGTACATTAATGTTTTAGTAAACTGTAGTTTTTGTTACTAGGGTTACTCTCTATATCATTATGATGTTTAAAATAATGAAGTTGTTTTGCCAACTTTTCTTATGTATTAAAATATCAATATATTTCCAACCTCCTCTAGTTTCCACTTTCAAGAAGGTTACTTTTCATTATACATTATATTTGCTAGTAATTGCTTCAAAATTGAGAGAAAACCCAAAAGCTAGTTGACATTCTTACGATAAAACTCATTACTTTTCTCCGGATAGTCAGGAACAAACTATTTTCTTGAAATCCATGATAAAATCACCTAAGCTGTAAAAATTTCCAAAAAAAAGTTTAATCTGACCAAAATTAGGCCATTTTCTGAATTCAAAATTGCTTTTTCATTCTTTTTTTCAACTCAAAATTTTAGATTAATGAGGCGATTAAATGCTGGAAGAATTCGAATTTTATCACCTAGGTTTACAGAAATCCAGCCTTCTCAAGAATTTCAAAAGTTTAACCTTCAAATTTTATTTGGTTCTAAACTCATAAGGAAGGTTAGAGAAAACTAGCGTCGATATGAGTGATGAACGTTATAATTCGCCGGGTCTCTTCAGACTCTACCCTGGTAACATTTAAATACTACTACAATGCAAAATATTTCCTGACTTCCCTTGGTCCATTTTTTTATTGTATTTTAGCCCTCACTGGGAAAGGGAGAGAGTTATCATCGTGAAGACTCTGCTCATAACTAACTTGGAACTAGTATTGATTGATTATCGGCTTCAGCCAACTTCTTGTTGTTCTCATTTTTGCATCTAGTTTCCTTTTGTGTAGAGGATAAGGAGGGATAAGTCGTGGGTTCAAGGATTTTACTTATTTTCTCGATTTTTTTGCGTTTTATGAGGACATCTCGTCCCTTGAATCCCAATTTTCTCGCCAATTATTTTTGGACGCACAAATCTGGTTTCCACCCAAGATTAGTTTGCCCCACATTACAGGATTCGCTTGGGTTAACTTGATAGAGAATCTTAAAGTTAGAAGCATCTGCCCTGTGTCCTATTGCTTGGATATGAGTTATTGGTCTAAACTTGATCTTTAACCGCTTCAATTTTCTGAAATCAATGAAATTTTTGGAATAAAAAATAGCCAGATTGAAACTCTTTCTGAATTTTCATTTTTTAAATGTCTGATTTCATCATGGATTTCAAAATTAGTTTTGTTCCTGACTAATAGAGTTGTAACGAATTCTAAACGCAGGCCTTTTCTTATATGTAACGCGGATAAATATATAGAGTTACTTGAGGTAAGTGTTGCATTTGCATAGTCAGTGACTATCTGGGGTTGAGTTTCTGAAAAAAAAGCGTATCAACTAGCTTTACTCTGATAAGGCCGAGCATCATCTTTAAATAACTATGATTTAAGAGAATTTGAGCATTATAAAAATTTGATTAAAGTAATTGAAGGTCATTCTATTCTCATGGAGATGAGCATTTACATATTACACTAAACAGTTCATTTTAGGAACGCAAGTTTTTATTGGAATTATTCCTGTAATTACTTATAAGTAGCTTCGAAAAATTCATCAATAAGAGTTAAACGATATTAAAATTGTTCATAATAATTATAGGAGTAATTACAATAAAAAACATTAACTCACTAAACATTTTATGATAGCACCTTACGATTGATAGTTCACATAAATTCTATAAGAGTTTTATTTTTTTCCTACTTCAGATATATACAACTAAAGATCTCATGTGATTCACACAAATACCGAGGAATTAATCATGAAATGATAAACTGTATTCTTTTCCAAAAACAGATTGACATTCAATTTATCTATTACATGTTTTAATATATGATTTCATTGTACATATTCTTGAGTGAATCAATTTAATGTTAATTATACATGTATTAATAAACTTTTTAAACCAATCAAAGGCTTGTATATTGGGAAATAACAAATCCAGGTTTTTGAATAAGAGCTTTATAAATAATATGAAAACTAAAGTTTGTTGCGTTATAGTAAGGCAGTTAAACAAATATTCCTTATCAAGGATGAGTCTCAACATCAAGCTCTATACTGTATTAGTCAACTTATATCTCATAGATGGTTCGATCGTGTGAAGACTCTTCAGTGAAAAAACGAGCAATAGATTTAGCTTCTATTTGCTGTGAATATGATTAAAATAAGATATTCTACGCTTGCTGGAAATCTTATTTCTTCTATAGTGATGTGGAAAAAGAAAATAGGTAGGAAGGGTCTTGAATAGCAATATCTGAGCATTTTGAATCAAAACTTTTGATACTGTAATGGTTATGTACAACAAAAGAACAGGTAAAGAATAGGCAATTTGATAATAAATTTTTATTAATAATATTTTTTTACTATGAAAAGTGCAGCAGCACCTATACTTACAAAGGTTAACTAGAACTATTTCGTTCTAGGTGCTTAGATGATATATTCCATAGGTTCTCTGAGAGTTTCTTTCGTACTACACGATGTAGTCACGGTGGGATCCATTCGTAAGCTGTAACATTAGGGGTATGGCAAATTTTCGAATAGTGATACAGGCCAAAAATACCACAAAAAACAGTGAAACAGGAACTCTTCACTTTGAAAAAAAAATTTCGAGAAAAAAGCTTTTGATTTCGTTAATTCAGTCTCTTAAAAATCACTGAAAATTTGAATTTTTCAAGCATCCGGATTGGTCAATAATTATTCATAAGTGATAAATTATCACTGATAACTAGGGCCCCAAAAAGCCTAAAAATGACTTTCAATTTTATTGGACTATATTATGTAATATACCATTTCATTCTTGTTACGTTATATCTATTGAATATGATATTATAAATGACTTTTTTGACCTATTTCATTGTTAAAAGCCTAAAATAATAATAGACTATTCCTACATTTGACTATCTTTCACATTCTATCTCTACTCCTATTGATCCTCGTCAAGTATACCAAGTGATGTACCAATCATAGAGAAGATATCAATACCACCCCATTTTCTAATTTTTTTGCCAATTGATTATTCATATTGATTAAAATGTCACGTCAAGCACAAACATTATAGAAAAGCCCTGAAGTACCGCGTAACGTTCTTTAATGAATTTACCGTGGCTAAAGATGAAAAATTTTTCTGAAAACTGTCTTAAAATCATCAATGAATCTTGACTGAATTTACTTATAAGTAGTATGATTTTTATGGAATAATTATAGACTAATTTAGGCTTTCAAAGAAGCAGACTATTTTCGTAGGCGCCTAAAATCTAATTTTAGTGGACTTTTTTTTGGGGCCCTACTGATAACTTAAAATTAAAGCCAATCAGATTATGAGTTATGTATATCTTTTACCAATCAGGATGCTGAACGAATTCAAAATTTTCAGTGATATCAACAAGATAATTCATCCGTAAAATTAAACGCTTGCATCTTCTCATGTTGAGTTTAGAGCATAACTCAGGCTGTAGAACTGAGTAATGGTAGTTGATTTTGGTCGAAGAAATTTCCCATATTCCTACCGTAACATTCAGCGACATGAGGTAATCCATTACCAAATACGACAAACCTGTGGGATATATTACTTATTAATTAAAGTTGCAGTACTCTTGGCTTCACATGATTACTGTTATGGCTCAGGGCTAACAATATAAACAACATACATAATAATAAAAATCATAGAGTTCTTTTAGAAGATAAAATTGGCGTATATTCGAACATCACAACAATTACAATGGTGTTCTCATATTCGTTGGTGACTTCAACAATGGATCCAGCGAATTTCTTAACGAATTCTAATAGTGTGTCTAGTTGTGAATCAAAAATGCTTTAATTAATTGCTTTGAAGTTTTCTTCCGATTTAGAAGTCCACTTGTAGGTAGAGTTTTCCTTTATGAGAAGTTGGAATAGCTCCTTCAATCTGTGTAGATCTTTAATGAAGAGGCAAAAAAATTCATCAACACAAGGAATGACATGACTTTTTCCGGATTTGGTTTGTCACTGCTGAGAACGCAACCAATGAACTCGACTGTTTTTTTTAGGATTCGCAGTTCTCTAGGTTTAGTTTAAAACCTGAAGAGGTTAGTTTGAGAGTACAATTCCATAGGCCTCATTGATCAGTATCTCAAATTACCGTTGATTTTGCTGACACATTAGGATGATTATTGAGAACCGTGTCAATTGTCTATTGGAAGATTTTAGGAGCGGTTACTCGAGGCGGTTACATTTGAACAGTCCCCACCTGGTATGCAGTGTCAACAGCAATTTCGAGGGCTGCAGGAATATGGCTGAGGGTCTAGGGTCGACAAATATCTTGCGTTATGAATTTTGGAAAGAAGGATATAGACATGAGACTGTATGTCACAAGTACAGATTTGTCACCTCATCAGATTTTCACACGAACCGAATAGAGTCGATATGGGGTGCTGCTAAAAGAGTGTTATGCAGTTCGAAACAATAGGAAGACTCTTATCGACTATGATCTGAACCAATATCTATTCAGAAGAAAGAATAAAAAGAGAATCTTATCGGCAACTTTTAAGGCAATAAAGGATATTTATTCTTGGTTATTTTAAATAAAGATTATATTTTCCCTTATTAAAATCTCGTTTAACTCTTAATAATGAATTCTCGAAGCTATTTGTAAGTAATAACAGGGTTAAATACAGTAAAAGACCTGCGTTCCCAAACCGAACTTTAGTTCCAGATTTACTCGACTTATTCTCAGCAGAAAGAGCAAGTCCAAAATTTAATATTTCTTAATTATTATCATCATACCTACAAGTAGCATCGTGATTTTTGTATTCAAGAGTTGTTTTAGAGAGATTTAGTCTCAAACTGGTATTTTATTGTACACGGTAAAAAAGCTCTTTTTTCGTGCAAATGTGCGCTGGGACCTGTGAGAAATCCCCGGTGAGACATTGTTGGGAGACACATGGATAGTGCAGGTAAATGTTTTACCTTGACTACCCCTAATAGGTCTATAGTTTTGTTCATAATGTTTTTGGGAACTGTGTAGGTCTTTTCGAGTTTAGGTGCCCCAATGTGTTTGTATGTAGACTTATTGATGACTGAAATTTGAGCACCAGTGCTAACCAAAAAAATAACAGTTTCCTTTAACACAATAGGTCGAATTTGAGGTTTTGCCGTTTCTTGACAAAAACCTTCGAGAGAAACCGTAGGTATTGAGACAAATACACTTCTACACAGCTCAGGAATATGACCTATTTTTTCACATCTTTCGCATCTTGTCTTATGACGATGAGGACATTGATCCCGAAAGTGATTTCCACCACATCTGTCACACTCATGGTTAGGCTTACGGGTACGGGGATTGAATTTTGAGTTGATGGCTCCAGGTGTTGACCGACCAGTTTTCTCTATCACTAACACTTCATCTACCCTATGGGCTTCTTTGGACGAGGGAGAGTCTTTGACTCTCCTAGCCTCTTCGACTATTTCAGTGTGTGTGCACCTGGGATTTATGTTGTAGAAAGACACGAGTTTTTCGTACACTTTAGGTAGCGCCTTTTTATTAAAGTTGAGCAAAAATAGGAAAGCCAACATTCGTTCAGGATCTTCAAGATGGCTGAATGAAGTCTTATTAATGAGATTGAGTTGAAGACGAGAATACTCATCAATGCTCTGGTCGGACATTTGAAAAGTAAAGAATTGTTCAAGCACATTAAACACTGAATTAGTGGATGGAAACAGAGCCGTGAGTTTCTCAACGGTATCCTCTAAAGATAATTCATCATGGCGTATGGGATCGATACTATAATAGTATCGCTCCTTCTCAGGCATGTTCAAACAGCGAAATAGGGCTCTGACCCGAGCGTCTTAGGACAATTTAGGTAGGTCTTTTTCAAACGTAATTCCATGTAGGCGATACCAGTCATAGAATGAGCACTGTTTAGAATCAAACTTAGGTACGGTTGACAGCAAAAATTCATACATCACGTAAGGTTGTGTTTTTTGTATAAACCAATTAAAACAACAATCTCTATGTCAATGAAGAAATGAAATATTTGTTTGTATTAATCAAACAGGTCTTCAAATTATCAGTTAAATTAAATGATTTTTTAATTTAATAATGAGATTTATATCGATCATCAATTAGTTTTCCAATTTTTTCCCCAAATAGCCAGGACCTTAACAGGTAAATTAAAAGAACATTCAACTGTAGAATTCCTAAACGTTAAATCTTTTTCCCGCTTCAATCTAGATTTCAATTTCGATTTATATTTATTTCTATTTTTAATGCGAAAATGCACAAGAATATCGAATGGCAGTCTTTCATCCTCTCAACTCTTTGGTTGAGGAGAACTGCTGCTTCTCTGATACTTTACAAGAACTTCCCTTCGTCATCATTCAGGCAGTCTGACTCAGACTCTTAATGATCTTGGACTGACAAAATTTTTATCAATTGGGTCCTTTGTGTCTATAAGGAAACAAAAATGATTCGTCAAGCCAAAAATTAATCCCACATGGAGTTCATGGAGGGCTCAATAATAGGTCCCATGCTTTTCAACCTCGTTTTTGCATCCATCCGCCCTTCTAACCAACTTACTTCAAATTCGCAGATGATTCAAAAATTTTCGTCCCGTATCCATCCAATTAGTCAATCCTTTTTGAACAGAAACATCTCCCAGAATTTCTCTCCAAAATAAAAAATAAATAAGATTATCAAATCTCTCTTTCCTTGAAAGAAATACAAGAATTAGACATTCATTACGAGAATAAAGTCCAAACAAAAGATCACATAACCCCTCTTCTAAAAAGCCTAAGGTATAACATAACGTATTGATAACACTCACAAATAGGCTGCTTGATTTTGTTCTCTAATATGAGCTCTATAATAAATATTATAAGTCACAATTTAAAACTCCTAATAATAATACAGTGTTAGATTCGAATAAAAGATAGAATGAATCCTTCAGATTCTGAATTTAGAATGTATACCATACACTCAATGGTTTAAACTTTAGAGTCTAAGACTTTAAGCCTTTTAACTAAAGTTAAATTTGATAAAGCGCAAGGGAAATGATTTAAACTTTTTAAAGATAAAGAAGAGAATAAACTTGTTTAAATCATTCTAAAATTGGCGTATTTTTGACTTAGTAATAAATATGTTCAAGAACAATATAATTCAATCTCAAAAATTATTGAAAAATTCCAGCTCACTAACTCTTGAATCTCTACAGTTAGAATTTTAATTTATTTTTTCAGGAATATACACATTCTTTTTGTCAAAAATGATCATATCAATAAGGATAATGCTCCAATCCTGATAGAATCATTTAGAAAGATTGCTGAAATTCTTCTCTATGGAGATCAGAATGATCAGATTATCGTAGATTATTTCCTTGAGAATCTTATGATTAAATATTTTCTGAATTATTTGAATCTTGATAATAAGAATGCCTTCGGTGTGTCAAAACAAATTCTTCAGACTTTGAATATTCTTTTTGAAAATATCTCTTCAAATACCTCTATCTGTTTGTCGAACACTTCCTCTAATTTTTAGATTATCTTTTATCAAATAACCTCACAGACACAATCATACGACATAAATTCAATCTTCAAGATGAGGAAATTATTGCATATTACATAACATTTCTCAAGACACTGTCATTTCGTACAAATATCAACACTTTGGCATTCTTTTTCAATAACGTGAGTTCTTCTACTCTTGAGATTATTCTCTTAAAGTATTTATGATTCAATTATTGTTTATTAAATAAATTTTTAACGCATATCCTAAAAGCAATATTATTGCGTAAGTTTAGCTACATTAAAACATTAACAAGTGATTCCCTATATCATGAGCGAATATAGTTTGGTTTTAAATCAACTTTCTATCGAAAGGCATTTGTTATGGCAGTTTTTCTTCTATTTTTAGTCAGATCAAGATTTCCCCCTGCTTTTCGAGTCTTTGAAGTTGTTCAATCACAGTGAGAATATGGTTAAAATTGCTGTACGCACAATAATACTGAATATTTGTCAGAGTAAATTTTTGAATTTTAATTAATTAAACAATTTAGTCAAATGTGAAATTTTGGCCAAGTTTATCTATGAAAATGTTGCATTTTCCTATTTCTTAAGCATTGCCTTGTATTTGGGAACATTATTCCTCGAAATCGATGACATTATCACATCAAGGTGAGTTTATTCATCTATTCATCTTTTACAGTGCTCAAAATGAGGGTAAACTAGATCATTTAATCTCGGAAATGATTGCAAATCTTTTGTATATAAATGACTTTTTCAAATTGGACACGCCTGACCTTAGTTCAATGCTATTATACATAATCATGTCATTTTTATATGTTCCCCTGGTGACAAACTCCCTCAAAAATAATGAAAGTAAGTCTATATAAATTTTATAAATAATGTAGTCTAGTTTTCTATCAGACAAAAATAGAAAAAATATTCATCTTGGAGTAGAATTTCGTGGTAAATCAATAACTATTTGAGGATGAGTCATGAGATTTTTTCCAAGCTCACTCTTTTAATCAATTTATTAAACCCATTCTTTTTTAACCATTCTTTTAGCCATTTCGAAAAGTAAAGTGAGTTGAATTAATTGAATGTTATCATTGAGGGTGTTGATAATAATTTTTTGCTAATCTAACAGGAATTGCCAATATTATCGCGTAGAACAGTTATTTTTATATTAGGCCAGAGCCTCGCAATTGTCCAATATAAACCATTTGTTGAAATCCTCTTGGAAATTATGCTTTATCCAGACATATCAACGGAGAAAGGTCTTGAAATTCTTAAAATGTATGAGAATGACTCAGAGAAACCTAGTGATGATACGTCTATTCCGGAACTAGTCAGAAAAAACTCAAAAATTGTAAGCAAAGTTCAACATGTAAATCAATTTTTTCAAGTTACTGGATTTACGTTACGAAAATATTTCAAGAAAAATTGAAATCAGCTTTGTGTAAAATATTCCCACTAATGATACTCTAGTTTATTTTGCAAATTTACTTAACCCTAGAACGAATTCTCGGGTGATTTTTCACCCCATTTGTATTGAAACCCCCATAAGAAAAATAAATATTTCGGACGAGGGTTAATTAGCAAAATTTATTATTCGTAGGGTTCAAAATGCGAAGAAAGCCAGCATTTTTACGGAAAAAATATGCATTACCTCTAAAATTTCATTGAAAAGTCTAGCCTACTAAGCATATTTTCGCTTTTTTCGATAACAAATCACTTTTAAATTCATCAAACACCAATCGAAATGAGTTAGCATGTATTGTAAGAAAATATCAATTTGGTTAAGACCACTTTTTGAATTTTATTTTGATGGAACATTAATGCAGTATTTAATTTAACGTGTAAGAACATTTTTGATACATATAACGAACAACTCACGAGAGTACTCACTTTTCTGACAAAATTCAGTACTCAGATCATGTTTTGCATGTTGTTAAAGCTTAAAAGTCATCCTTCATTATGTCATTACTAGGGCATCAAAAAATAGGACGCTATTCCCTTTTTTTAGGACCCTAAAATTTAGGCAACTACAAAAATTAGGACTTAATGAAAAAAATTTAGGACAAATAGAAATATATTTTCTTATTGATTTAATTAAAGAGATCTATTCACATGTAAGAAAACATAATATTCGAAGCGGCTATCTGAAAAGTGTCTTTTATCAGTAAACAAGTTCTTCATGATAGAAAAGGATCTCTCTACATCACAAGAAGTAGACTGTGCATTTTGAACCAAAGAATATATGTAAGGGTCTATATTGTCTTTTGTCATTTCGACTACTTCTTTTGCGTCATTTTCATTGAGCC
>SSNU01000101.1:331491-355522 GCA_012064415.1 Gyrodactylus bullatarudis | reverse complement strand
TAAAAAAAATTCCACAGTCATTATAATTACTCTTTCGAGTGCACAATTGAAAAAAAACCCAATCAATCTACAGTGTGAAGTATTCATGTTAATTCAATTTTGTTTTTTTTCCAGCCTTAATTACATATTAAATAGACAATTGAGTTTTACAAATACAAAATGAAAAAATACAAAATTGACTTCTTCATTCTACGAACTAGACCTGAAAAAGGTATAGAGAGATTATTACAATCACATAATTTATATCTACTATCTATCATATTATAAGCTGAGAGTAGATAGTGGTCTGAAAAAGAGGATCTTCTTAAATTGTAGAAATTTTCAACTAATTGAGATGAGTTAATTAAAGTTTTCACAATTATAGCATATCTTCGTAACCAAAGGGGATTTAACCCCGAGGTTGAGATGCGATCATTGTATGACGCTAGATCAGGATAGAGAAAGAATAAAAATTTGGATTGAATATGTTCAATCTCCAAGGATTTTTCAATGCTTAATGATGGGACTAGAGGTGAAATATAGTCAAGATAACTAAGTACTAATCCTTTGTAAGCTTTTAGTCTCAAATTAACTGATTTAGAAAATTTTAGAATTGAGTAAATTCGAGAGTTTATTTGGGACAGATTTGAATTTATAATATAGGAAAATCTTCTTTTCTGTGTTAAAAGGTCCAAATAAGCCAATGGCTCAAAAAGTTGTTGTGTTGCCCTTATGTTTATCAATATAAGCCAGAAAACTGAATAGGTAAGAATTTTAAAGCGAAAAAAATTTTGCCAGCTTCCTTGAAAAGTCAGCTAAGCTATTGTGAAACTGGATGACTCAAAAAGTTTAGGCTAAAAGACCCACCTCTGGACATGAGGAAATTTCTCTTGAAATATTACAAACTTCACATTGAATCCATATCAGATCCATCTGGAGAGTAAAATTCAAAATCAATAGGATTACAGATTAGAATTTATAGAGAGGAAAATGTCCTCACGGATTAAACTTGACTTTCCCTCAATAACCAAAGAGTTTACTAATCCCAAAGGATTTCTGGTAATGGACTAGAATAAGTGTAGAAAAATTTTCCCTGTCCCAAAATTTTTTCAAGTCCAAAAAGGTGCGTCTTGCATGTCAGTCACACATTCCTTGTCTATCCCTCTTTGTTTGATGATGTAAGCCCCTCATTATTAACCCTGAGAAATAAATAAAAACAACATTTTTCAAATCTAAATATCTCTGGTTAGAAGAAAGATATTTGAACATTTCAAAATGCTTTCAGTATTAGAAAATCGCACTCTTTAAGATGATCTAAGTTGCAGAATTATATGTTGAATAATAAGAAGCAAATTCACGCAAAGGCTGTTCAATCTGCAAAAGAAAGATATCTACCTATTGTATAAGTTGTAACATGTTTTATTGTATTTCAAATGTAATAGCTCACTCTTGAATAAATGCTGTTTATTCTGTATATTTTTGTTGATTTCATATAAAAATTAAACAGTTAAAAATTGTTACCCTTAAGGGCCTTTTGGACATATATGTCCATTAAAATATCTAGTGGAAGAAGTTGGAATTCAAAAATTTCGTTTTTCTAAATTTTATCAAAAAAAAAATTCTAAGAAACATGCAAAAAGAATTAGAAAGCTATCTTTATTGGTTTTCAAACGGCATCGAAAGGGTTAAGAAAAATCATGTTTTAGGAATATAAACGAGATGGGCAGAGGGGGTTATAGAAAACGGGGACCTCACCTGTACTAAAATTGATTTGTTTATATTTGCTAAAATATGCAATGATATACTAAAATTGATTTGTTTATATTTGTAAAATATGCAATGCGTTCCTAACTGCTTTTGGGAATTAATTAATCTGATGGAATGAAAAAATCCCGAAAGTCACAGTTTAGTTTTAACACAATTTGCGTTGATGAAAGATTAACTGTCAACTGAATTGTTGACAAAATACAAGCGATAAATACATATTTATGTGAATGAAAAAATATAATCAATGTAAACTACATTGTCCAGTTTAAAAAGCTAGTCGATGTAAAAGATGGGAGATTATAATACTTGAACAGACAAATGAGAATTTCATGAATACCAAAATCTTTAAACTTATGAATACTAATTTTATTTAATGTATTTTCTGTGCCAATGATTCTATTTCTTTCAGTTGAATTTGAAATTTTCTTCCAAAAGAATCAAAGAATCCATAGTATGGATTCCATACTACATCTTTAAATCCTCTATTGAGATGAACACCTCTACTCAAAAATACTAGGCTGGTCTAATTTGTCATTTTCCTCATTCGAAGGTCTCAAGAAATTATCACATTCATTTCCTACAATCCTCCGGTATCAAAAAAAACAGTCAGATAGAGATTTGTCAGGCTTCGAGAGAATTATTTATGTGTTCGATCAGTCTATCGTCTATAGATGAAAATAGTTTGGACTCACAAAACAATCTCTGGGTTCTTAAAACTCGTTCCTAAAACAAATAAATATAGTGGCTGTTTTGGTTTAGTTAAAATTCATAGGGAAATTATAATTAATACAAAAAATACATTTGCAAATAAGTTAGGAACAAAAATCAATGAGTTATTTAAGGAAAGCAGAATTGGTTAACATATGAAACATTGTGTTACCAACTCATACTCTGCAAAAGATAGTCAATCTATGCCGAAATTTCAAATAGGGAAAATAATCAAAAAATCAAAATTCGATTTTCACAAAATGATGTGAGTGATCTTATTTGATTTCTTTATCTAATCGTGTTTATAAAATTCAACTCTTGATCCCTTTTTCATTTTGAAATCAAAAATATTTTGGCGCTAAGTCGAGATTCGAGATGTAGTAACTGTATAGTTTGAGTTATAGTTTGATGAGGAAAAGTTAATTTTTAATGCATCTTCCTCTCTGAAATTCTTCCCATTGAATTGAAATCGGATGCCAATCACCGAAGTAAGAGAAATAAGACAGAGTCGTAACATTGAGAACATAAAAAATATATGAGATATTTCTTTATCTCTCCACCTCAATTTTTGTTCCACTGATCATGATGAATACATATCAATATTTAATAAGGAAAGGATGGAAAAAGGCAATTTTCCTCCTTTAGAAGAATGCATTGCAGAGTTTTTTTGTTGTTTTAAAACTAGCCATATTATTAAGTTAATAATATTAACAAACTACAACTCATTTTTAATTATAACGATGGATTTTTATAATAAAATAAAAATTTTACTTTGGCCTTTGCCTATTTTTTCCCACAATATCCCACGGACATGATAAAACGAAAAAATTCACCATGAAGGCCCTCTTGATGATAAGATTACTATTTTTGAAGATAAAACTTAAGAAAGCCATTAAATGGGCAAGATATTCCAGATTTTAGTGATTGCATACTAATGATTCATTGAAAATTGAGCAGTGATTTGAAAAATTCTCAAAAAACTGAATAACATAATGGTTTACATAATATTTTCGACACATTCTTCAATACAAAATAATGCTTAGAATTAATAGTTCTATCAGAAAAGTTGGTCCTAATATGAAGATAAAAATATCAACCTACCCTAGTGTAAAGTATTTCGAGTTATGCTCAAATTTTTGGAAAAGATTACAGCATGAAACGATCTGACTACTTACAAGTGAACCTTTTAATGCTTAGGATATTTTGGTTCATGATTTTTTGATCATACTTGTTCATCATGAATAGTTTATAAAAAACATAACAGGCTCTTTGGTAGGAAAGAATATTTTGCTGCATTAGAGTCAATACAAAATGTATGTCACATCACTCAATCAAATAGCATGTTCTACACACCATTAGAATCCTCTCAAGGAACTGAATCCTCTTCTAAAATCTAATTTGTAGCTTTGGATTACTAACTAGTAAATCTTGACACATCATTCCGTTAGTCTTAAAACTACCTGATATTTACAAGATTAACTAAAAATAAATTAATTCAACTGAATCTGATCTTATGTATATTATACATTGTATAATCACATTATCGTTTGGGAGCGGAGTTTCGATCTTTTGATCATTTTCCCTACTTGAAAATCAATGAAATTTCGATAATTCAAAATCTCTCGAAAATGGGGAAACTATCGATAATTTGACGGTGCTATTCAGCTTTATTATCTAATCTTGATCCTGAAAAAACTCTTTCGATCACCTTCTACTTTCAAATTAATAGAAATTTCAGCTCAAAATTCGAAAAAATGGGATTTTAGCGCCAAATGGGAATTTTTTCATAACAATAAATGGTAAAAGTGGGCAACATGAGTAGGATTCCAAAAAACCTTTAACAAATTCGAGTTCTTGATGAAAAAATTGAGATTTCTGTAAAAATCATAGATTCCCAACTTAATATCAATCAACTTTATATACGAATAAAAAAATTTTCAACAGAATTTAAGGACTAAGGATACTAGAAAATTGGATCAAAATACAGTGTCATAGTTTTTAGATAAAACTGAGAAATATTTGTCAAATATAAATTTCTGTCTCTTGTATATTAGAAGAATGGAGAGGAGATACAAGAATAATTCTGTCTCATTCTGTATCTCAAAAAAGATCTGTAGATTTCTGTTATTTGGTATTTTTTCTCAAAGTGAATTTCCGGATTTAACATCTTATCCAATGACAATGACATATTATTATGCATGATATAAATCTAAGTGTTGCATATCTAACTGAGAAAATGAAACACATATTTTCACCAAAGTTTTCCATAAAAATGATGTGTCATAAACACAGTGTTAAATACAAGGGTGTAATATTATCAAAAAGAAAAGAATGAGTTGAACAAATAATAAAATTTTCTTCAATTATGAATGTTTTGATTGAATTTATTCAGGACCAAAACCTATTAAATGTCATATATCTATTCATTTCATGCCGAACTCAATTTGTTTCGATTAAAAATAAGTCCTCCTCTATTATTAACACAACGTCTACTGTCCAAATCCCCTAATATTAAATTTCTAAAATTTGCGGACGATCTCAAAATTTGTTTTTCTTTTCCTAACAGATCAATTGATGTTGATTTTATTATTGAGACTGTAAATCACTCAATTAATCTCAAAACTCAATTGCTATTCCCTAACAATCAACTTTTCGAAAAGTTTTCCTTCCTACAATCAACAAAGCCCAATACTTTCCCCTCTACTATTGTATCAGCTGATTTCACTCTCGAAAGGAAAACTATTGAATATGACTTGCGTTTCTATCATTATGAATCCTTCAGTCTTATACAAAATTATTGTGCTAATCAAATGAACCAATTATAATCGAGAAAAATTGAGTGAAATCACTAATGAAAAAACCTTAAAAAACTTTTGAACTAGAAAAGATGAATGGTCATGCGAGGTATCATTGGATAGAGGAATAAATTTTACATTGTTTCCCCCATTAAAATGTGAGATTTTATCAAAATAAGAAAGCGTGTTGAAGGGTAAAACAAAAATGTGTATGGCATTTTTCGCTAATTTTTCATCTTTTTTCAACTTTAAGACCAATTTTAAGGATGAACCACGTTTGAGCTTAAAAGCATATTATATAAAATTCTACGCTTTTTCAAATGATATCAAATTTTACTCTGAAATGTCTAAGAATCAAGTCAAAAAATTGGTTTATTCAAGTCCCGATTATGAAATTTGTGCTATTTCGGTTTTTCGCGAATTGCGCAAAAACTGAGCAACTTAGAAAATTTTGGAAGCAGATTCAGAATCTGCGTAATATTTTACACAATAATCAGTTTGTCGCGAAAATTTATCGCAACTCCCCAACCACCCGTGTAATTATATCAAATCCGTCGCTAACCTTTTTGCTGCAAGAACTTGACATATTCATAAAATTGCCAAAACCAACAAGATGAAAATTTTACTTTATAATATCTATGCAAGGCCAACAGTTGAGTATTGTTCAGCTATATGGTGTCCAGCATCTGTATCGATTTCTCACGTCCTTGATGCAATTCAAAAAAGATTTTTAAGAGTAGCAGCTTTATCGAATAAAAATTAGTCCGACATAGAAGATATTTTAGATGTCTCAAACTTGCCAGCTCTAACATTAGTACTCTTTGGAATGCTGAGAAAGAACTGCGTTAAAATACTCAGGCCTATTAAAATCATTATATTTCTTTGACAGACTTTTTAATGACTTAACAAAAAAGAAAATTCCTGTAGAGAAAAAAGAAATTTATAAATATCTTGAAAATTGTACAATCTACAAAAACAGACAATAAAGAATTTATTTATTCATTTTATAATTATAATAATCTTGACGACGTAGATTTTCAAGATCAACTCAGTTTTAGCAATAAATCCCTCACTATTATTATTAGTTACAATACTTACTGAATTGTAAATAAAAGGCTAAATGACAGCCATTCAATGAGCAATCTTGTAAAAATTACATTGTTTTTTTGACATTAAACCTACTAGCAGAGTATGGTCACTGATTATGTCCATATGAAATCTAACGTGATTCAGATCTTGATATTAGAGATCAGACGATCAAGTCTCAAAAAAGAAGATAAGAGTGTCAAACAATATCCAATTAATGGTGGTAAGATGCATACGCGTTTCGTCCTTATTAGGACTCCTCAGTACATCATAGGCTATAATATGCCATCCAAAATTATAATTTTCTTATGGTCTTCGAAGTGTTTTCTTTTTGTATGTTCAATTAGTGGACTTGTGGTATTAGTCTTTAATTTCAATACTATACCATATTTAATACGTTTCGCTGAAGAAAAAATTATCATGTATCACCACATTCAGTTTTTATTATCTTCAAATAACTTCCAATATGGACTTCGACGGTTGCTCATCATATTAGACTTGATCCAGATTTGATATTGGGTATGTGTTCCCAAGTATGATTCACAGTAAAGGAATGATGATTGAATACTTCAATTTCATTGGTCGAGATATATTGTATATCTACAAGGATATCTCAAGTCTTGATAACTTTGTTTTATTCCATTGATTTAAATGATTTTAGAAGTACTCATGTAACGTATCAGGGAACATAAAATATCTTAAATATAAATTCTTTCAATTATATTCTATTGGAGGACAAGAAATTTTCAAACAGTAGTTTTCATTTTATTATCAAGAAAAAGGAATTTATGATCGAAAATATCTCAAGGAGATAACGAAAGAAAAGACAAATAAAGTATCTTCCTGGTATACTCAAGTTTTATGACTTTTTCTTCCGAAAAAATTAGAAAACAGCAATTTAAGTTCTCCTGATAACTATTCAATTTCCTAATTCAAACGTCTACTGAGGCGCTTTCCAAAGATTTAATAAAATATAAAATTCGAGCACAACCAATAAAATTTAAGTGTCTTGCAAGCTGTTTTTTACCTTTTGAATTTAAATTTAACTGAGACTGTGAAAAAAGATTCAATTATGATTATCATCGGAAAGATACACTTTTACTCAGGTGGAAATCATGCAAACTGAATAACGTGAGTGAATAAATTATTTTTTCACGTCACGAAAACTCATCATTATCGAAGGAAGACAAAAAAAGTCTAATTTAAAACAGACTTTGCGATCGTGTTGCAAGTAAGCTTAAATTACCTTTGGTTGCTTTGAGAATTTATGATAACTATTGGTCTCTACTTTGTATGCTAAAATAAATTTTACTGACACTTTTAAAGGTATTATTCCATCAACTTACATCGTTAATCATAGACTCTTAACTCTTGTATTTTGTAAAACATAAATTTGTAGAAAATTGAGGTAAAATTGTATATCTATATATTGCTAGAACAGAGGAAATGATGTCTGTTCAATGAATATTCAAGTCTCTCAAGATTACGATGTCAATCTGTATTTGAAAATCAATTTTAAAAATTTTATTCTTCAACTCAATCAGACCTTTATGTTATACGATGAATCAAGAACGTTTTATTTATGTTTTACATCTTTGAGCAGTTCATAAATAATTGAAACGATACGATCCCGAATGGTTACTTAGTGAGTATTAGACTTGGACGAAATTTTGCAAAATTACTTAAATCCCCCACCGATATGTAAAAAAACTAATCTTCAAGTAAATATAATCCCACCAAATTTCGCTTCAAAATACCTTTCCATGCTTCTGGAATAAGATAAACAAAATTGTGAAAATTTACAAAATTAGAACGTTTTTTATTGTTTTATATTTATAATTAAAAAAAAATGTATGTTAGAAATTATAACAGAAGCATTTAAAGATATTTTGGGACGAAATTTGGTTGGATGTTGATAAAATACTTGAGGATTAATACCATCATATCGACAGATGATTCGTTCAAGTCTAGCTTTTAGCATGAAAAAAATTACTGTTCGTTCTACTAAGAAGAATAGGATTAGACAGAAAGTTGTCGTCTCTAAATTCCAGAATTCTTGCTCATATTAAAATTAGATTAGATTTTTTTCAATTTCCAAACATAATTAATTTCATTTCAAGGCAGGAAGTATTAAATTTCTAATTTTTCCCTTTCAAACTTTACTTATTCTCTCTCATATACTGTAGAGAATGCAGAAATAGATTAGTAATAATTATTTTTTAACAACTTAATTTGTTCTTGTAGGAAGATGTAAAAATCTAAAAGTGAAACTTTGATTTATTGACAGTTTACGAGGAATGTAAAAGCCATAAATTAACTCTAAATAATGTTTATTTACAGCTTATCAAAGTATTTGATTTAAAATCATATGCGATAGGAAAAGGTTGAAAGATTTCTAAGAAATGTTAAGCAGAAGAATCAATTGCATCTGTGAAATCTGTTGATAAACATGTGGAAGGCGACGGAAAAGATTTTGTTTTTCTCTAATGAAAAAATAACAAATCAGTTACAGTTACCGATAAAAGTTTTTTCGTCATCATCCCTAAATGTTATAAACTAAACCTAATTGACTTGAGGATGAGAATATACCTGTTTTACATAAAACTTAATATTTTTATTCGAAAAGTAAGAAAAGATTTATTAAAACATTCAATTTGACAAAAATTAGGCCGTTATTCGAATTTCGAAAATTTTTCTTGAAAACAGTTGATTTCTTTCTTCCTCCACGGCCTAGTTCGAATCCTTTGTCTAATGCTGATCTCGAATATCAGCACATAACTGCTTCAAAATTTTGAAATACGACTTATTTTTGGTCAGAGATTTTTTCCAATTTTCGCAACTAATAATGATTATTAAGGAATTCGAAAAATAAATCCCGACTTTCCAAAAAAAATTTTCAAGCTTTGATTTTCGATAAATCCTTTTTTAACACAACCAAGAGGAAACTATGGAAATATTTATCCTTAATAGAAATTTTTTTGTTTTTTTATCTCATTGCATAAGCATAAAAAGATGTTTTGAGCAAAGTTTAATTGGATGATTTAAAAATACTTGGAGATTAATCTTATCAAATTGTAAGCGCGTTTATTACAGTCATTTTACAAAATTAGTGGACAATTTATCGATATTAGAAGATTCGTTGACAAAATTAATATACCAGTTCCCAAAATAAGAATAATTGAAGGTGTAATTACACAGGGAGTCATGAAAAATTCAAAGAAAAGGTAAAAGGATAAGTTAAACTGAAACTGGTGTAAAATTTTCTGTGCTCAGATCTGAAAAAATCGCTATAATTTCTGAGATAATGGGAAAAACGCAATTTCCCAAAATACGTGAAATTAATTTTCGCTAAAACCGTAAACGTTATCCTATTAATTTTTTTTTGGTCAGTAATAAATCGTACAAATAACAGTCTTATAAGAATCCTTATTGAATAGAATTTCCATTAGAATCTCATTTAGAATGGTCCTATATCAATTTTGAGTCTTTTTCTAGATTGGTTTTCTTACCGTCTCGATAGGGTTAATATTGGAAAACTCTCCAGTAATTTTGTTTAAGCATTCCACTAAATGTGGGAAAATGTACACTAATTTTGAAAAACTCACTTGATAATTACACCTTCAATTATAATTATTCTTATTTTGGGAACTTGTCTAATAATTTTGTCAACGAATCTTTCAATATTGATAAATTGTCCACTAATCTCGTAAAATGACTGTAATTTTGGAAAATTTTGTTCAAGTCTGCTAAATGATGTTACACACTTTCATCGATTAAAGAAAAAATTATTCTAGGATTTTGTATTTGCGAGAGATTTTCAAACTTTGAGCTCAAAATATTTATTGATTTAAAAAATTGGAAACGACAATAGAAGACCATGATGTCTCATCATGCTTTGAGATTTTCTGATATTTGAACTAATTTTTAATTACTTTAAGCATTCATAATATAAATCTCATATTTTGTACAGATTTATTCATCAATCAAGATAGTGTTCCAAAAAATAGGTTTTTTTAAAAACAAAGTTTATTTGAAATAATTTTTCAGTCATTTAACGCAATTCATCTACATATTGTTTTTGTATTTATATTTTTTATTGTTAATGAAATTGCTAATTTTAAGGCGAAAGAAAAAAAAATTTGAGCACTTTCACGTCTTGTATACTGTAATGTATTACAGACGAGATACCCTGTTTTGTTAGCTCTCTGATCGAAAAATAATTTAAAACTCGTTTATATACAGAATGGGGGCATATTTTCTCACCAATCAGAGATCGATAAAGAATCAGCCAATGAAATTCTAGCATAATCTGTATCGATAAGAATGTATATAGAACTTGAAATCAACCTTTAATATATAACTAAAGAAATTCCAAAAATTATCCTATATATCATTGAAGAGAAAAATAATAAACATCTCAGTCTTAATTTACAACCATTTTTACTCATACAGAAAAATAAATACATAAGTACCATTAGAAAGGAAATGATAATTTTAGCATTTCACTGATCAACTTCTAATGGTTTGACTAAATAAAGGAAAAAATCATTATGATTCTTATACGAAATTAGTCGAGATGACATTTAAATCGAAATCAAAACAATTTTGGTTAGACAGAATTCACACCCCATCTTTCCACATATCAACCAAAAGGTTAAGTCTTATACTGTTTTATAATATATACTGTACAATATACTATACACATTTGGTCTAAATCCCGCGCCCCTGGTCCTGAAAGGGTTGAATAAACAAAGTGTGAATAAAAACATTGCATAATACCTGTTATCCCTCCTTTCTCAATTATTCATAGGCTAAGCTTTTTTCCAACACTTATCAAAAATTCCCTGTTTGTGTCTCTGTAGCTGGAACAGTATAGGAATATGTTAAAAAATTAAGACCAATTTTTTTCTAACTCCCATGGTTAAATTTGGGATCTGTCATTGGTTCACATCCGAAAAAGCCAATCGAATATCGTTATTTTCCTAGGAAATTAAGCAATTTTCCAAAAAATAAGAATACAAATGTTATGTATTCTGATTTTAATCATACAGTAGCATCAATTAATTAATTTTTATTGGCATTATAAGTTGATTAAATCTCAGTTAATGAGCAGTTAATAAAGGATAAGGTATAGTGATATCATCTATCCATCTCTCATTGTATCATTGTAGTGATATCAATGATTGGAGAGTCTTCCATTCAAGAGACTAATTATTAGGGCTTCAAATAATAATACGTAAAAAAATTTTTTTTAGATCTTACGTTTTTCAAAAATATGATTTTATCGTTTTAGATCTTATTTTCAAGACCTTAATCTCAATAAATATTTTTATTAATACTCAAAAACAGTTTGAGGTTCAAAAAATCAAATTATATTCAAGACTCTTCTCTGTTCTTAAAATTGAAGTAAAGCTATAAATACGATTTTTTATTAAAAATAAGATTTGTTAAAATACAACATGAAATTAATTTCGAAATTATTTTCTTTAAAGTTTCTCTTGGAATTGGCTATAGTTGGCAACAGGGAAAAGGATCGCTCAACATCACATGATGTTGCTTGCGCTTTCAAGAGTATTTCATACAAATAGGGATCAATATTTGGATTATTTTGAAGATTTATATTTTCTAAATCACTCTTGCAGTCTTTTTAATAAATATTGCTTCAAATTAATGGGATCATCTTCGAAATCAATATCTCTCAACAATTGATAAGAATTTGCTATAGAATTCTTTCTGGACTCGAATTCATCTAAAATAGTTAGAATCTTGAGATAGCATCTTGAAATTTCAACTAGATTGGGTACCAATGTTTCTTTCATAACAGCTTCTTTGGCCTTACGTATGATCTCGCTTTTCCCCTTTAAGGATGTAACTATTTTACGAATTTCAACCAAGTTTTTGTTATAGTAAATTACGGCCTTAAGCCAGGAGCCCCATCAAGTGACAATAACTCCAGGGGGTTGTCCAACTGAATCGAATTCTAGCTGATGGTGTCTATTTTTGACAACAAGAGCTTTCACATACGATATCAGATCATTGATGTCCTTATACGCTTCCTTGATTTTCATTGCGCAGTTGTGAAGTAGATGAGCTGAGCATGTTATGTGGAAAATTTTGGAATAGATAGCCTTAAAATGTGTTGTGCAGGCGGTATTGTACCTGGCGGCATCTGTGATAAGGAGGTTGAAATTTTCTCGCTTAATCTCGTATTCATTAACTGTCTCTTGAACATATTGAATAACACTGGTCATCGACATGGAATGATTCAATCGAATAGACTTGAGAAGAAAACTATTTCCAGGCTCAATCAAGATTCCGCCTAGAATATTCAGGTATATTGACCTCGCGATTTCAGACTCGTCAGCAATAAGGAAAGTATTTTGATCCTGAAATTTAGACTTGATCATTTGTTTTTTCTCCTCATAGATGTCACCCATCATTTTGCGATAAGTTTCGTGTGAGAGTAATTTGAAATTAAAAGTTTCATTGAAAAATTATTTGAATATCTGATTGTTTAGGATCCAAGCGGAAGATCTGTGTTGATCTACATCAAATTGACGATTGCAGGAGACTAAACATTGACAACTTTTACACCATAATTTGCCGTCGATTGTTGTCTTGAATTCAACCGGATACATTTTTTTCATATTTCAAGCATTTGATAGCAAGAGGAACGTCTTGGCATGACTAATTGGGATATTTGAATTTCCCATGCCACACATACAATTATGAATAAATGTGTTGCATTCTGATTGGTTTGAATATTTTTAGACAATCAAATTAAAAAAATTTCAAATTCATTAAATATTTTAAGCACTTAAAACATTTTTTTAATGTATTAAGGCCCTATTGATAAACTCTTTAATTTAAGATAATAACTGGCTGACTATAAACTCTGCTTACCTTACAAAAACGATATGCTTTATAGAGTGTTTTGTTCCTCTTTCTTACTTCCTGGAGAAATTGTCTCGTTTACTTCAGATCTAGGTTTCAGCATTTCGAATTTAACTAAAATTAAAACCCCAATTTTAAAATTCTCAAAGTCGATTAATTTCAGACGAAAATAGATTCTAGGTGAATATGAGCTCTTTATTTTCGTCAGTTCTCATCAGACCCTACACCGACATGTATATTTATACAGAATATTATTCAATGATAAGTGTAAAGTTCTTTTGGGCCAATCAGAGCATTTATTTGTAACCGGATGGAGGGTGGAGGGGCTAGTTGGGTAGATTTCTGACTGTTGGTGTCACATCTTTCTATCTCTTTTTGAAATATGTTTCTATTCCTCTGGGTAGTTTTTCGACTCTTCCCTTTTGATTTTTGTTGCTTGGGTGAATTCGAAGCACATCTTTTTCGGGCCTGGTTTGAGGATCCTTTTGTCTCCAAGGGCTGGGAGTAGTACCTTTTCTTATATTGTGTTGCTAGGACATCATTGGCGAGTTGTTCCTCTGCTGATGTGGAGTTATCGTTGTTGTTGGGCACCAATGTTCTTTGTAATAGGTCAGGTCTCACTGAGAATTGAATTGATGAAATTAACTGTTTCATTGAGTGGTACGTTCGTGAATAGGGACTCTACATCATACGACGCCATTTTACCTCAACTCAGAAAGAAGGCAACACGGAGGAAAGCTCAACATTGGTGCCCAACAACAACAACGATAACTCCACATCAGCAGAGGAACAACTCGCCAATGATGTCCTAATGATGTATCCGGTTACAAATAAATGCTCTGATTGGCCCAAAAGAACTCCAAAACTAATTTTGATAAACCGGAAGTTTTTAGTTAAATTCATGAATGAATTAAATTTTCATTAGTTTAACTGAAAATTCCCTGAAATTATACAGTGTATAATATACACAGAGCATAGGTTGTATATTCGATCTATCAATTTACAATATACAATGTATATTATACATAGTATTCGCTGGATGATGTGGACTATTCCTAATAAGAATCTACCATAAAACCTTTTTTTTCAATAATTTCAATGAGATTATAGATATTTTCTAACAAAAAAAAGGTTGGTAGAATCAAAAGTTTCTTTAAAATTGAAGACTGCATAAATTATGATTAATGAGCCAACATTTTTGGCTTTGGATTCTCTATATGACACTTTACAGTAATATTGAGTACCCTTGGAACATATAATTAATTTTGTCTTTTTTTTAATCCAAGGAAAATCTCGAGCAGAGCAAGATCCAAGCAAAATCATTTCTATCAAAAATATACAGGATGATAAATGGGTCTGAAATTGATTTGGATGTTATCAAATGAGCTCTACCGTCAATGTTGATCAATTCTGCATTACACTGAGCAATTGTCTTTTTATTTTTTTCAAATCATACAATAATAAAAGCTGATACATTTGATTTTAACAACATCGTTTTTTTGATTACATTGACATTTCTAAATTCAAAAGATCAAAAGAGGACTCAGGATAGAATTCAGTGTTAAAATTAGAAATTATCCTGAAAATAGATTATGTAGTTGATGATCAGTGATCATTGATCACTCATGGTTAGACAAGTCTACTTTGTTTAAATATAGTTGACATGTCTTCTTCGATTTCCATCAAGCAAGAAAACTATGGATATAAGCGTATAAGATCAGGAATAAGTAGGGTGGTAAAAAAGCTATTTTTGCTGTTTTTAATATGTTCATGAGCGATAGAATCTAATCAAAAAGATATATATCATTCTATTCTGTAAGTTTTGCTTTCTGAAATAATTTTGCTATTTTTTGCTATTTTAATCATTTTTTTTTTGTTAGAAAGTATGATTTTATTGATTTATAAAAGATAAAATAAATAAATATAAATACAAATATATATACACAGCATCTCTGGATATAATATGGCGGTTCGATAAAAAAAATAATAATTTGCTCATCGAACAAACCTTATATTCTTAATCATGATCTAATCATAGACAAGTCTAGATCGAATATGATCTACTTTCTCATACGAATCAACTCAATTACCCTGTTACCCAGTTAGAATTTCGTAAGCCTAGGGCTAGGGTTCTGAACTCATTGAACCCTTTCAAACGAAAAACCAATAAAAATGATAGAATTCCAGAACTTTGATTAGTTAACAAAATATAATCCAATAGAATTTCAGTAACATGAAAAAATTTCGTTCTTCCTATGGCTCTATTTAAATGGGTGCAAAGGGTCCAAAGCGCTACCTAGGGCCAAGGTCCATAGGAACTAAGAATATTATTGGATAGTAGTTCTTCGACCAATCAGAGTACTTGATTTTCATTTGTATTTTATTGGTCGGATTTTTATCGTATGAATCGGGATCCAATTCTCAATAAGACAAAAAATGTAGTTTCATCATGCAATCCGAAAGAATATACTGTTGTTTAGGAAGTGACTTTAAAAAGTCGTAATGCTTTTTTTGTTATTTTTTAAATTTGATATTTTTCAGTATACAAAGGCTATTTTCTAAAAAATTATTTTTAACGCCCTAGTGTTGCCGAAATCGTGCATGAATTTCAATTGGAAAGGTCTTTTTTTATTTGTGGCAAAAAAGGGCAGAAACAAACATGCTATTACTGAGTAGTTTCATATTAAAAAAATATTCTTCTTGTATGACTTGGCATGATATGTAAGCAAAGAGTACGAGCAACACATAGGTGAATTTGATTTGGTTGAATGACCTTTCTCATCACTGATACAAAGATATTCGATAAACCCATTCATTATTAATATAATTCTTTTGCCGACTTAGAAGTAGTATCTTTATTTTAAAAATAATTCAACGAAAGTTTAAAATTTATGAAAAATTGTATTACATGGGAATTTATAGGATTTTCAGAACTAAAACTTTTAATTCAAAACGGTCCAGTAATGCACTCATTTTTTATGTCGTAAACATTTCTGATTACTTATTGCTTTCGTCACGATGTTGTTGTTTCCAAGATGGGACTTACTCATTCATTTATTTATCCATCTGTGAAAATATTCACCTTATTATTACAATGGAAAAATACCAAGTCAGTTGTGTATGCTTAATACAAAAAAATACAGTATATTTTTGATCTCTTTGTCTTTACACTGATGGTGTCGATAATACTGTATTTCCTGTAAGGAAGATGTAGAGAAAAAATTAATAAATTTCTTTAACTGTAGCTATATGGTTATATATGAAGATACAGTAGTGCACAGTAGTTCTTATTTTTGTGTTATTCATTCAAAAATGAACTCTTAATTGGACTGAATGAATTTGTTTGTGTCTGTGTGCTTACCGTTTCAACCAATCAGATCAAACTGAAGGAGCTGATTCATCTATTATATATTTATGCGTAATAAACCCACCACTCCCTTCAACGATAATTTTTCTCGGGATTTGTTTTCTTGAACACATTATAAATCTAAGTATCAAGGTATAAAACGTAAAATTCTACATCTGGATGACTCATCACCTCTATAAGATGTATTAGAAGGAAAGAAAAATGGGGTGGAATCCTTCTTGAACTAAAAATCATAAACGTGTGTGGGATACCAAGCACAGAATACATTTGTGCTATAAGAATGCATAAAGTAGAGAATTTGTGTGTGCATTAGAAACAAATTGATCAATAGAATTCATCCATTTTGTAGGTCTCATTTGAAGATCAATCCTACGAAAGCTTCATTCCATTGAGGTAGCTTGAAAAAAGCTGTAGTCCAATTTTAGCAGTGATAGATTTTGCGAATTATCGATTTCTAGCTTGGCTCATAATCTGAATGGTCTCTGGATATGGCCCAAAACCTATTTCTGTACTGGTTAGAAAAGAAAAAAAATGTATTACAATTAACAGGATATAGAATTTGTTGAATTTAATTTCGGCCAATTTTCTCATGATAGAAGTGTAATAGAAATGAGTTTTTATGGAAGCCTGGTACTAGCTGAAGATGGGAGCGATGTTTATGTTTTTTTAACAAAAGATCATAAATAAATTAATAGAGTAAGGAAGATAAGAGACTTTTACAAATTAATTTTCATTTTATTAAAACTCAGATTGAAATATTATCAATTAAGAATGAAAAAATTTGGAATCATAATGAAAAATGTTAAATAATCACCCCGCCACCCTCATTACTGTTCTGGGTTCTTTGCTAATCAGAATGAATATTTTTCAGTTTAGATTGAAAAACGATGAATTTAGAATGCAAAAATTTCAATTCAGATTGAAAATAATTACCCCCAACCCCCTATTACTTCTCTGGCCCTTTGCTAATCAGAATGAAAAAAATTTATTTTAGATTTAAAAAATTTTGAATCAGAATTCTTAACTTGCAACTAGCTCTGAAAAAGGTATAGAAATTTTTAAATCTAGATTATGAGAAGAACTTTCCAATTGGAGAAAAAAGATTAAAAAATTATTTGAGCCAAAAGTTTTGACCACTTTTTGTGAAATCAGCAAAACTTTTCAACTCAAAATTTGAAGATTTGGCGCTAACTCAAAGTCTTGAATTCGAAAAATCTTCGTCATTTCATTCATATTAGCTAGTTGTATATTTTCATCGAGTAACTTTGTTTGTTAACATCAGTAAGTACTTATCTTGAATACAGATTATTACGATGTTAGAGAGTATCTTCAAAGTATCCACAAACTAAAAGTAAATTCACCTCATCTGAACATGGATTATCAGTCGATTTTTCTTCTTTGATAGCGAGAGAACTTATCCTCCCCTTTGTAGTTTCTTTGACCAATTTACGTCTCTGGAAACAAATATAGAGACTGCAGTAGTATCTTAAAAACATTATCATCAAAAAGTATACTTTCAAAGAGATATTTTTATCGTCATTTTTTTGCGAAAGCCTCTTCCAGATGTTTCGGTACTGAGATAGTGGATGAGACGCTTGTAATATGAACTCTCTTCAATTCGATCTAAGAACCTTGGTGTTCCTATTGGTTCAAATCTGAGAAACCATTCAAAATTAAATAAACCTTGAAAGCAATCAGATGACCTACTGAAAAAATCAAACTTGAAAATAAACATGAATTTGAGCAAGTGTTGAACTCTTGTTGAATCAAGATCAGCTAGCTATATTTTATTGCTATTCCGTTAGTCTTAAGATTACATGATAGTCTTGTAACATATACATTTAAAAGGGGAACGGGTCAAAAAAATTTTTCCTGAATAAATTAGATTTGAAAATCAATGAAATTTCAATACTGTAATTATTATCAAAAATGTATCAAACAAGGTGGGTATTTTAGCATTACCCAAAGACCTGTGTATCTAGATTCAAGATTCTTGAATTTCTTCAGTTGTTTCAACCTATTTTTTGTGATTCAATTGACCTCAAACGTTTAACATGATCGAAATTTTCCATCATGATTCTAATGGAGACAATTATCCCAGACAGGATGTGAAATACTCGCTCTCCTGTACTTTCATTTTCAGATCAAATTATTAGAGTCCCCAACATGCACACAGACTGTATTATATGTCAATCTTCAACAAATAGACACTTTTTCTTGATAGACTTTTGAATTCATTAGTAATAAATTATTTTGATTTTAGAGAGACAGGCATATTCAAATTTATTGCTTTATTGCTGGAATGATGATAAAACGAAAATTTATCAAATTATTCTATTCAAACTTTTCAATGCACTAGAGTATTGCCAAGTTTATGATTAGAATAAAAGCCAAAGAAAGCATTCATTATCAATGAACTCTTTATTACATGTAAGAACCGACCATACATGTTATCAAGTTTAAATAAAACGAATTTAATATGAAGTTGAAAATTTTTGATTTTTTCATCAGGAAATCGAAAAAAAGTTAAAGATTTTTTCAAATTCAGAACTTTTACTGTGTGAAGAAAAAAATTTTGAAAATGGAGATTTGGCATGAAATAGAAATTTGAAATATCACCATTTTTCTTTCAAATGGTAA
The DNA here is from genome assembly GCA_012064415.1 of Gyrodactylus bullatarudis. Classification (NCBI taxonomy): domain Eukaryota; kingdom Metazoa; phylum Platyhelminthes; class Monogenea; order Gyrodactylidea; family Gyrodactylidae; genus Gyrodactylus; species Gyrodactylus bullatarudis. The sequence goes on along the minus strand of SSNU01000101.1, from coordinate 336,286 downwards.
AATAAGCCGACATGATCTGGATACCTTAAAAACTTTTTAGAATTCTTGATGAAGATATTGAGGTTTTGCCAGCTTCAACTAGCTTTTACCAATTTCTGACCCTGAAAAGGAAAACATTGGACATAAAGTTAGTTGATATGGAGTTGGGAATCTATGATCTTTACAGGCATCTCGATGTTATCATCAAGAATTCGAATTTTTAAAAGATTTTTGAATCCTACGCATGTTGTGCACTTTAACTAGTTGAAGAAAAAAATTCTTAAAAAATTCGATTTCTTGATGAAAATATCGAGATTTCTGTAAAAATCATATATTCCTAACTTCATATCAATTAGCTTCGCATACTCACGAAATTTTAAATACAGTATATTCTGAATGCATGAACTATTTATGCATATCAGATCATCAAATTTAAACTCAGTTTTCGAATATGGCGATTACAGAGCATCGATTTTTTAGGGAAAATTGTCTTTCTCTGCAATTTAGAACCGATAAACCAATTAAGTATATATGAGGCCTTGAAGAGTGTTGAGTTTATCTCAATGCATATGTGACATGTTTTGACATTAGATATTTCTCTGAGTTAGAACGGAAATAATGTTCAGGAATCCATTAGTGTTAATTGAATAACTTTTTTCGATTAGTTTCGAAGAATTTATCAATCAATTAATGATTTTTGATGTTTGTCGATTTCTCTTTCTAAAAGGTAATTATCTAAGAGATTATAATCTCTTAGATTCATAACATGTTTAAGAGTAATTCAAGGATCTTGAATCAAGATTAAAATCGAGATATTCTCCTTAATAACAGTTCATCATCGTAATCTTTTCATTGATTGAATTAATCAGTTTTGGAAAAGATTTCCTTCATAAAAATCGATAAATCAGAAGGAAAAAATCTGTTTTTTATGAATGAATGAAAGATTATATTTGGCACAAATTTATAAGTTCACAAAATATTATTGACAATCATCGAGTTAAATTAATTGAAATATTCTGGTTTATTTAAAAGTTCTTTGCAAATTCAAAAATCGATCTCTTTTTGAGGCTTACAATTTTAGAGGAGATTTCATTGTAAAGCGCTGTCCAGGATGTGAAGGTTTTTCATTTTCGAAATATTAATTGGTTTAATGAAAGTTTTAGAATTCCTAGTTCTCTGGTTAGGGACCACTCTGTTCCATAACGAGTCTAGTCTTTTGTCTATTATTGATCTTGCTAATCTTCTATGTCTTAATAGATCAATTTTGATAGGAAAGTTAGGATGGGTTTTACTGAACACTCTGATAAATTTTTTTTGTATTAGTTCCAGATTAAAAGTAGATTTGATAGCAGATGGATTCCATATTGATGAGCAATATTTTCAGCAATTGGACGAGCATATATTCTGAACAACAACATTTTTAATGATGGTGATTTAACTTGTCTAGAAATTTGTAGTGTACGGCTAGCAAACTGATTTGTTATTTTTTTAATGTGTTTTTCAAAGCTTAGGTTACTGTCATAAATCAAAATAATTTTCATATACACTTGTATCAATTGAAGAAAAAGATCTGAAATGTGAACGTTCCAGATCTTTCAGTTCGCGCCGAATTCCCCTTTTTTCGAACATCAAGCTCAGAATTTTGTTAATCTCAAAATAAGAGAATGATCAAAAGTCGATTTTTGATAAAAAAAATTGAGATATCTTTAAAAAGCAGATATTCCAAAGTTGGGAATCCCAACCTCATATCAGTTAGATTTATTTTCTAGCCTTAGTTTCGAGGGAGGAAATGGCTATAAAAAGCTTTATTGGTGACATAAAGTGTCTCTTGTTTTCGTTAAGATGCAAAGTTACGAACAGGTTGTAAGATTTTTCTATTTTTGGTTGTTTTCATTAAGAAACATAAAAAGTGGAAAGATTCACTTGATTTAGATCTCTGCTCAAAAGTTTTCCTAACTTGATTCCTAGTGATGATTATTCACTCACCGATCTATCATACAGTGTATTTTAACCCTCGCCCTATACAATGTAAAAATTACAAATAATACCTCTGAGGTCCATATGGACCCCATTCATTTTAATGTGAAAAATTGAGGTTTTCAATAGAAAAAAAATTTATATATAATAATTTATTGTTTACACGAGTCACAAATAATTTCTTAATGTTCATCACAAACAGGTAGGAAAGTTCTAGATTTTCTACACGTTCCAACAAGAGCTGTCTTTTTGGAGAACATATACTTAGCAAGATCAAAAGTTGTGAAGAAGTTGTCACATGTGATCGTTCTTCCATTATGTATAAATGGATATGATAATTCTCTCACTACTCTTTCACCTTGGCTTCTCTCTGGAAGATCATTTTCTTTTCCGATATAAACTTGAGCATTGCAAAGATAAGAATTCTTCGCATCACAAAGAACCCATATTTTCATACCGTATTTAGCTGGTTTAGACGGAATATACACTTTGAAGGGACATCTTCCCCTAAACCCAACAAGTTGTTCATCAACTGTTACTTGTTCTGATGGATTGTATGAGAGTTGACAATTTTCAATAAATTTTTGAAATGAGGTTCGTATTGGGCCAAGTTTATCCCTAGATGATCCTTGGATTCTATTTTCTCTATCATCAAACGGAATGAATTGCTTTATTATACAGTATCTTGAATGAGACATAGAGTTCTTTATGAATTGATAGCAATGTTCATCTTCCCAAAGTTCTCTAAGCTCCATTTTCCTTCGTCTAACTACTCCAAAATAAATTGTTATTCCAATCCATTTGTAAAGTTCTTCAGACGTTATTCTTGATCTTCCCGAATTCTTGAAATCCATATATTTATTTGTGTATTTCACAATATCCTGTATCATATTTGCATCGATAAATAGTTCAAAGAAATCTCTTTCTGACACTTTATTTCTTGAATATCTGGTAAGACCAGGCGTTTCTCGAAATATATTACAACTTAAGTTTCTTGAAGTAACTGGATTTACATTACATTATTCAATTCGTCCATCTTTAGATACGATAGTAGCTCGAAAAGATACCTCAGCAATTTCATCAATTCCATCTGAGTAATCTTGATCCTCTTCTTCGAGATCTAACAGGATATCTTCTTCATTATCACTAGAAGTTGGCTGATAATCTGGATCAGAAGATGTATCAGAATCAAGAAATAAAGATATTTCAGGGCTGTCTAGTACGTCTGATCGGCAAGTCATAATTATAATGAATGAACATTCTTTTCCTAGTCAAAAATTTCGTTTTTTAGTATGGGGTCCATTTGGACCCCACTGATAAAATTTGACACATTGTCTTATAAAAATATTTCCGAAGAAAACAAGTAATGAAACATGTTTATCTAAATAAATATTTGTTCAATGATAGTATCATGAGGATTAGAAAAAAAAATTATTTGTCTAACTTAAGAAATAATATTACAATTGAAAATCAAAATATTTTGGGGGTCAGTATGGACCCCAGTACAGGGCGAGGGTTAATTATGTTATTTCTATCTAATTCCTATCTACCTCAACATAATTTTTTACTACATAATAATATTGACCTGAATTATAATTTTAAGGTGATATCTATTCTGTTCAACAGAAGATTAAAAAGACCTAATATTTTATTAACTTCAACCTTGTGTATTGTTATAAAAAGTGAACAGAAAAAATTGATATTTTCAGTTAGAAATCATTTGAAATTTGCTCTTTTTGTTGTGAGGTTAAATCTTTTACAGACCTATCTGTTTGAATGTCAAAGTTGACCATCTTGAGAAGAGGAGCTTTATTTACAACGTAGAAATTGCAGTAATTTCATGCATTAAACTTACTAGCAAAGCGTGGTCATAGGTTATTACCAGGGCAACCCAAAATATGACAAAAAATTCAAAATATATAATATACCTTATTTTCCAAAAAATATAACTTGAAATATGCTTCATATTATGACTTTTATGACTATAAAATAAGAAGAAGTAATATGGTAGTAAGTAACAAGTAGTATGGTTCATATATTTTAAAATTTTTTCATCTTTTTTAAGAATTGCCTATATAAAACGTGCATTGCTTATACCTTGAATTCTCATTATAATTTTTTTTTAGAATAAAATCTTTATTGAAAAAGAAGAAATGTTTACAAGATACTAATGGAGAATACAAACAAATAGTGAATCTTTTGATGGTTGATAATTACAAGGATGAAGCATAAATCTTGAACGAGTTTTTGATTGTAATCGAATTGGCGTTGGGAGTAGAACATCTTAGGGAAGTAAATCTGAAAAATTTACTTGAATAGCACCTGGTAGTTTCTACTTAATGAAAATCAGGATATAGGAGAGAGTAGGTGTAGTCGATCTTAAATCGGATATGTTTCATAATATTTATTATCGAGTTGAGGTTGTCACAATAAGACAAGTCATATTTATCGTTAAGTTTATTATAAGTAGAGAGTAAGTGGTCATGAAACATATTTCTCAGATTGTAAGACCTTTCGATTCTGATCGAAGATTCAGAGAAATTTTTTATGATGAAAGCATAACGGTAGACCCATAAAAGATTGAGGCCAGACGCTGATTATAATTGTACTATTAAATGTATTAAATCAGCATGAAATAAAACAAGACGAATTATAATTATAGGTCAGAGGTCGAAAAAAAATTTTTTTTTGTTAGACAATATTTATTTAAAAATAATTATATACAAAATAAATAAAAATAGATAGGTTCTGTACAGGGATATACAAAATAAATTCAATGTTATCTGGATAAGTTGGCAATAAATAAATTCAATTTCAGAAAAAAGGTTTCATAAAAGAA